>JAFMSR010000012.1:28051177-28101177 GCA_022818135.1 Saxidomus purpurata
AGTTCGTATAAAATTGATTATACACGCCCCTTTCTTGATCAAATACACGCGTTCCTCGTGAAAATATCTAAAGATCTATCTGACTTATAGATTACAATACGAACTGAAAGCATCTTTGTGTTTATGGTTGATTCATGCGCCCAGCTTCGTAGTCCTTTTACGACAAGTGCCTCTTTCCGGTTCTCCGTAACCTCGTCATCTTAAAATCCACTTGTAACTACTTACGTTTGAGAATGAAACTTTTATCAGCTCACAACACAAAGATTGTTAGTCTTGATATTATGTACATGTACTTACAATGGAAGGTTTGCCAGCTAGCAAGACATTGTTTCAAAATTTTCACTTGAACGGGAAATAACAATGCAGTCAGAACCAGGAGACACGGTAAATTCTTTTATTTCCTTTTTTTCTATGTTAGCTTAATTTAATGTTTAGTAATTATATTTTGTCCTTCTCATAGCTTTAAAAAACGCTTAAGAATGAATGGTGTAGAAGGACAAGAAAAAAGGAAACTGTATTGTTTTATGTTAAGATGTCATTTCCCATAGAGGCAATTCTAAAAGGGAAATTGGACGCGCCTTGAATAACCGGTTGTTTAGTTTATTAGGAAATCATAAATTAAAACACGAGCTTTTAGGATGCCAACATTTGTGAATGTTTCCTGCTTCAGAACAAGTTTTTGCTAAATGTTTCCTAAATCATTAAGATCCGGTAGTGGTCATAACCTCTTATTTCCTATTTCTTGTTGACTTTTTCCTGAGTTACAAAGTTAACAAAAGGTTGTTGCAAGTAGAGTAAAAAATGTCGGTGTTAACTTATATATTGTCTCGGGGAGTTTTATTGAAGCTTTGGGAAGTAATGGCGGATAACATTACGATTACTAAATTTAGTGACAAATTAAATTAAATTTCTGTAATTTAAGCTACCTGAAACTTTCTGTCAAGTTTTTTTTGTCAGAAATGTGTAAACAATGTTCCAATCGCTTTAGGAAGAGACTAAGGTTCGTGGTTTTCATTTGCATTCTGGACCAGGTTGTTCGAAACTTTTACCGGCTGATGACCGTAGATTAACTTTTGGATAAGAAAATATTTCTTAGTAGAAAACACTAGTGGAATACTTTTATTTTGCTTTGAAGAGTTTTTAGTCTTTATTCTCTTGAATGTATGCATTTGTTTAAGTTAGTCTTTATAACTGCAGATATATGACCCCAGATTTACCCGAATGTTTGCTTAATAGCCCGTATTAGTTTCGAACAACGAGGTCCTGGTTTCATTAAGCGACCACTGCCAAATGATTGACTCACAGATGAAGATTGAGCTCAATATGAGAATCGTCGATTGTTTTTCTTAAGATGTAGTTACATGATTAAGTATGTTCTTATTTATATTTCTCTACCATGACTTAAACCAGATATAAAAAAACGACGATTATACATACCAGCACTCTCATGATTGGGGGAGTATTAGAACAAATGTACTACATTATCATATATAAAGGGTTTTGTTTTGATTATTAATTTGTGTCACGAAGTTCTGTTGTTTTGTAGAGTCTCCAACAAGTGGAGCAAGTAGCATCACCAAAGGTCGAGACACATTGTTCGGATGATTCACGCGACCATGATATCACAAGTCGTGAGAGCATTGATACATCAGAACACGTTCTGTCCGACCACGATGCTGACGAGAATGACATCACAAATCACGGCGCTATGGATGAGGATACACCCCGTCGCGACAGTCCGGAAGATAAAATTGTCAACCGAAACATATCTGAACGTGCTAATCCGGATTATGGTGTATCTGACATAGTTACCAGTGCATTTTCACAATCAGGACTCGTGAATAGAGAACATTCAATTAGCAATAATGATATCGGAAATACTACCGAAATAACAATTGAAAATCCAATCGAAGGCAAGAAAGATGAGAGCAATGACATCCAAGCATATTTCTACAGCAAATATGCATCACAAGTCCAAGATAGTGCGGAAAATGAGAATCCAGTTTTGCAAGACAGCGAATTACAAAATGACAAATCGGGAAATGACTCTAATCTTGAAGGAGACGTAGACGATTCCGAGCCATCTGTAATGAAAGAAGGGGACCAATCGTCATTTAATGATGTCACAAGTAGCGAAAAGACAAACAGTGTGGTGGAGGACAGTTTAGATAACTCTGCACAGTTTAAAGCAACCGGTGAAAAGGTTTATAATGACATAGTGAACGAAAGCGTTCAAGATGAAAACGCGTCACCACAACGTATGACGTCACAAGCATCAAATGCTAGCGGTGATTCTGGCAAAGATCTTGACAAATCACATGCTCAGATTGTGTCTTCTGGTGAAATATTAGAAATTCCAATTATAAATGCTAAAAGCTATGCTAAAACTATCTCAGAGCCCGCAGAAGAACAGAATGACACAAATTCTTCAACCGGAAGTAATAGTTCTTTTCCTCCAGATTATGATTACGCTGTCCGGAACGCTAGGAGCTATCCACCGTACACACAAACCAGTCAAAATTTATCGGATGCAGATAATCCGAGTCTTGCACAGATTTACCAAGAGCCACCACCTTGCTATCCGCATGCTAACTTTTCTGGTTCCACAGACCCAAAGACAGCTGGGACTTTTCAACCATCATCCGATTTAGGTCAAATATCAAACGTGATCTCGCCAAACCCTCGATCTCTTGCAGAGTCATATCGATCTAGCAGTACAAAGTCTGAAACAAGCGATCCCGTTTCGCAAGGCCAAACCGCGAATTCTTCATGGAATTATTATACACCTGTGACTGGTGATTCAGCAGGTACTTGCACCGAGTATTCTACTTATCCCCAATACGTTGAATACGAAAGACAATACAGTGCGTCTTCCCAGGGATTTTCCGACAGTGCTGCAAGAGGTGCAACGGATCCTATGTTACCTGTACAGTCAGACGCGGAGGAAATGGTCGTGTATGAAAGTCAACAACAGTATATGGCGTCTTGTGCAACCGTACCATATCCAAGCGTAACAAAACATGATGGTGGCCAGACAGGTCAAGGTCATTTCAAGATTCCGTCAGCAACCAATCAGAACCAAGAAACAATGACTGCACATCCAATGAGGAAGCCAAAGAAAGTTGTCGTACCTGCAGGTAAATACTTTTCTTAAATACTTTTACACATGTATGATTATAATATGTATAATTATGGTCACATTTACACATTTACTTCATTTACATGAGTATAAAATGATTTAGTCTCTTTCTCCCCTGATTTGTTTTACTAATAGCGGTCTTTAACATAGGTTTGACTGTATATGGAGTTCAAATGTCTTGAAATGTTTACTATGAGTTATTGAGTGATTGTCATACTGTATTATGTATAACTAGGTTGTGTATAGTTGAAATTTAAGTTTTGTTTACGTCCTTTTCATGTGTTCTTTGACAGAAGGCCATGTTTAAACTAAGTCATATGAATATTCGTTCATATTTCTGTATGTGTTACCTTCTTTAAATGAAAAAAATATGATAATTATTATTATCATCAGGACAACCATTTCATTTTTATCCAGCAGACATGATACTTTCATAAAATTTGTGGAAACCAGATAAGAAGTAATAGGAAAATGTCTTTATTCTAAATATGGCTGGTTTATGATTATCAATGCTGTTGCAGTAAATAGTTATAATTCCAAAAGGAGGAAAGGTTATCCTACTGACTGAAAAATATCATAAATATGAATCTGATGAGATATTATTATTATTATTATTATTATTATTATTATTATTATTATTATTATTATGGGACACCCCGACTTTAATAGAGAAATAATCATAGTCAATCTGATATTGTCACATACCATTAACTTTATTACTACCAGCAGCACGTTCTCATTTGGCGCACATTGTTGTCATTTTCACTTATGAAGTGTTGCTAAGTTACGGCCAATTAAACAACCAATCACAGATTTTACGATTTGATAACGAAATATTACAGCTAATATAAAACTTTTTTCACTGTATCGTTTGTAAAATTTATCTGTAATTGTTGAGAAATTTCTCACTGAAAGCGCATGCAGTCGTTTTGCCGCGTGTATTTAATTGGTATATCTTATTCCAAATAATAACACCGAAAGCATCATGTGTATTTTACGGGTGACATTCTATAAATTTATTACCTCAATTTTCGATTTGATTATTGCATTCATTTAAATGCTGGATTATATGCAGAGAGCGCTCTTTTTGCGATGGCAAAAAATAACGCTGAATAAATTACTGAAGTTACTTTTAATCTGTGAATTTTGCACGTGCACACTAAGAGTGTAACGTTTTGTTTGTTATTTGGCAACGTACGTTATTGTAAGTTTTCAGCGAGAATAAGCCGGTCCGATTGCATGCCCGTTTACTGTGTGACAGTCACGTTACAAAACAGGAAATATATTTTTAAATTAAATTATTCATTCAGTTGTATTTGTTGCATAAAACAAGTCGAGATGATGGCATGTCCCCTGCATCACATCATGATAATTCATTTATTTTCAAAATTTAGACCCAATGAGATGGACCGTGAACCACGTTAAGGAATGGTTAGACTGGGCTATCGGCGAGTACAGCCTTTATGACGTCATTAACGTAGACAAATTCCCGATTGTTAACGGACGTGAGCTGTGTAACATGTCTCGTGAGCAGTTCGTAAAATTCGTGGACCATTTTGAAGCTGCAGAGAAACTTCTACACCATCTGGAGTATTTGAGAGAGTGTAAGTCTATATGTCTTTGCCCGAGTCATTCCTGTATGACATACTTTTTAACACATTTCTTGTCCGCCCGTACATAAGATTTGTTGTATTTAGGACAGCATTAAGTATATCGAAGGGACAGTGCGAAACTATTCTTAGTAATATAGAAATAGAAGCAGACACTCAATATACAAACTGCAGTTACAGACTGTAACTTCCATGTTACAAAAGAGTTGCACATATATCTGAAGTGCCCCTTATTTTTGTTGTTGACTTAATGATCATTTGTATTTATTTGCATTTATGTGTTTTATATCTTTTTTTATAACCATTAAGAGCATTGCCTGTTAAAAAGTTACATAATATTGAACAGCATTTTTCTTTAAACCACCACATACATCTTGACTGTCACCAACAGCACCTTTGTCATTCACATCAACACTACCAAGAAAAGAATTTAACATAAAACAACAACAGCAACAATACGATAATACAACGTCACCTCATCACCGTCAACAGCTTTTCTTTCTACTTGTATATGTGTGTGTACTATCAGGTCAATGGGATTTATCATCTTTCAGCATACAAGGCGGGAAACGAAGGCACGACACAGACCGGAACCGCTCAGGGTATGTTCTGTATGCATGTATACAAACAAATCAAGTCGGGTTGCCTAATACATCCCAAACTCTTCTGTCTCGCTCTCTTCCCAGGATTGATTCCTCACGTTTTTTTTTGCGTCTCCATCCACTCATTGATGCTTTGTCATTTATATTGACATTCTTTCTGTTGTATAAGTACGTTCTATTAATGCTAAACAATTATGACTTAATTGTGACTCAAAGATGCCTGGCGGACTGACAGAGAACTACATCTGCCATTTGCTATGGATAAAATTGTAGAATTCATAAAACTAAAAATAAATGGGTATACATACAAATAGTAAATTATTACTCTCACACTGAAAAAGTTCATTAAACTGTTATTTGTCTGTGCAAGCTTTGTGGGTATCTACATTTTCAAGAACCATTTGTAATGTATCCGAAGTTAGTATCAAGGCAACATTCAATTTATAAAATTCAATGTTATTGTCAACGACTTACATGCATTTGAAGCAATCTATAACTAGCCCATTGAGTTTAAGGCTTTCACTTAGCATATACTGTGTATTCCTGGTGAGCCCTAGCAACTTTAACTGGGGGTAATGTTAATGAAACTGCGGGATTTGGGACAGTGTGTTGTGAAACTAACGCTCTCCCTTATATATGTAACGCTTGTCTGATATCATTTCAGTGAAATATAAGTGTTTGTTAATTTCTGTGAATGTTTATTCTTCGTATTCTTCTTTCTTATATATATTGTAGATCTATTTCGTAAATTCAATAAAAAAAAAAACGAAAACAGTTCGTGTTTCTAATACTTGAACATGTAATTTGAGTGCAAAAATGTAAAACGTTAATGCAAGTGTAGTTACTTTTTAATGACTTGACTAAAAGCGCAAGCTTAAAGTCACCTGGTACGCTTGCAGGGACATTCTTTATAACATCTGTGAAAACGGAAACCGCTACACTTAGACAAATAACGGTTCCTTTAACCACAAAGTGGACGATAATCTGAATTTAGAAAAAGAAAATATGATATATTTCTTAAACTAATAGAAATCATTTGAAATAAGTCAGCCGAACCTCATTGATCTTTCTTTGACCTGTGACAGTATCGGCTTAAAACTGCAAACTTTATATTTAAACTTTTTAGATCTGATAGTAATCGAGTAATGTTAAAGATGTGTAAACTACAGCAAAATAATACTAGTTTATTTAAGAAACCTGTATTATTGTAAACCTTCTATTTGTTCAGTGTCCCTCGTATTTGCATCAAAAGTATCAACTTGTGATGGCTATGTTTATATTTATTTAAGGTAGCGGGCACAAATATATCATTACTTAAGGGTGTGTTTATTTTTTGTTTTGACGGCAAACACGTCTCTTATTGTTATCGCCAAGCTATTGTTATCCCGGGGTTTTCTCTGCTAGATTCTCACAGATTTTCCTGAAAGTAGAATTTACCAGCGGAAAGCGGGAAATTAACGCACCACTTTGATCGGAAATGAATCGAAATTGTCATAAATTGATTGAACTTTGATGTTTGCCGATTACATTTATAGACCTTAATGGGGGAAATAAAATGCTAAAATGAGTTAGAAGGAATTCATTACAGTTTGCATTGAATAGTGAAACCAAGCACCTTCCGTTTTTTTGCAAAAATAGAATATTAGGTAACTGTATTCATCCGAAAAGTAATAAATATTCCCATGCGGTATGTAAGAGGTCGAGTGGTTAGAGTCGCTGACTTGAAATTACTGTAACCTCTCTAAGATTGAGCGTCATTGGTTCGAGCCGTGCTACGGACAATGTCTCTTTACGTGAGAAAGTTGGCAGTTTGTTATGAAGAATAGGAGTCTAGTACTGGTTCCTCCCAGGACTAATTGTTAGGTAAACTCCTCGCTTGTTAAAATGACCAAAAATTACGGTTCGAATAAGCGTTAAAACTCCAACAAACAAACGGATAGCTCCATCTGATTATACATACATTAATGCACGATAATGTTTTTTTTGGGTCAAAATGAGCCGTTTCCTGCGTAAATTTGCTGACCTCCACCCCCCTAAAAGGGTCATCCGTGTTAAAATAATATGGCTTTTAAAAACACCACACTAACGTCGCTTCTATATCAAACCTCGCTTGTTGCGTCTGAGTCAGTCTATTTTATGTCCGACACAGTTATGTATACAATACCGTTCTGAGACATCTTTACACATTTCTCATTTGTTTGGTTTCCCGACGAAGTTGCAATATTTTGTGAGATTTGACTGCCGATCAATAAGAATGACGTATACTCGGGTGTCAATGATTTGTGCAGTAAATTGTTCTAGGCCCCAACAAACAGGAAACCATTACACTTAAATACGATATCAGTTTCAGAAGCAAGGATAGATGGGATTTTGCTGGAAAAGAATAGACTTCGATCGAAAGTTCACTTAAAAATCAACCGCTCAAGTTTTCTCCAGTGCCGCTTTAAAACGTTTGTGAATAAAAGGAGGGGGTTCACCATAAATTTACGAAGTGCTAAAACAAAACTGTTTGAATCTTAACTGGAACCTTTGATTTTCCTGTGACAACGTAGCTGAGCTGATAGACGTGGCATACCAGACATACCAGCAAGATAGAGTATGCTGTTATTTCCCATAAATTAGAACATTTCAACAAGCATAACTACCATCTCTCGGAAACAGTAATGAAGATTTTTCTGAAACACTTTATTTTCAAATCTTTCATTCAAGTTGTCCTTAAAAAAGAAAGAAAAGGTAAATTGTATTTTTTATAAGGAGTTTGTATATACAATGTATTATAAAAGTATGGTATGATTCTTAGGATTATCTTTTTCAATGCGTAAAAAGGATGAGCATGTAACATTAATGTTTATTGTCAAACTTCAATAAAAGAAATGTCTTTATTGTTTAAACAATTAAAACAATGAAAACAATGAAACACTTGCGCTTCTATTGTTATAAATATTAAACTGTACAGGGATCGACGTTATTGTTAGGGTTAAGTACAATTCTCTGACTGTATAACAAAACAATAAAATCAAAGCTAGAATTTAAGGACATTGAGAAATTTAACAATTTATAAATGACAAGTACTAAGTTATGAAGAATTGGTTCTACTCAATAGCTGGCAATGATGTACGTTTTTAGTTAGGAACGCTTGTATAGATACATCATAAAATGTATTCTATGATTGCCGTAAAACAAAACTGAAATATCTACTTGTTTTAGAGTTCAACAGTTTTCTATGAATCACGCAAAATTGACTTTAACGGTGATTTGTTACATCCGCCATTTTCCGTCCCATAGTTCCACATCTTCCGGATTCCGAGCAAATTTCCGGTACGACAAACCTCATTTCCGGCACTCTGAAGAGCTTCCATTGAATGAAGTAAAACATTTTGCTTGTTCCTGCACGCAGTTTTATTCTTTATATTGATCATACATGTAGAAAAAGGCAGTTTCTGACTTTTCATAAAGTGACAAAATTTAGGACCTGTCACGAAAACGGCTTAATTTTCGCGCTGCGTTGAGACGCGCTAGACGTTCACGTGATTACTTTCAGGCATATGAATTTTTCCTGGATTTTACGCTTTTTATAAAGATAAAGGTTAAAAATGAACATTTGTCTATGAAATTATAGTTGACATGACGTATTATAGTTAATGGATTAATTACAGTACAAATATAAATATCTTAGTAGAATCATTCTGAAATTGTTATTTGGATGTTTTCTAGAAGTGTATAGTAGTGGATTTTTAAATGAAAAAAATTAAGACGTTATTTTAATCTTTAGCTATCGGACATCTTCGAACAGTAGGCGGTGTTATATTCTTCTTTTTTTGACAAAACAAATAATTGCGGCTTGCAAAAAGCTGCGAAGTCTCTACTACATTAGGTGTTATTGATCGCGCAGTAAATGACTTCTCGAGTAAATATTGGTTGATAGAAACGACTTCCTGCCCACTGATTGGATAACTCTTTGCGCGCGACAGAATGCATAAAACTCTCACGAATATGGGTTTGCTTCTAAGTAATGATAAGCAAAAGAAATCTAAGTGACGTTTCTGGTGTGAACATTGATTGTTTCCTAGGACAATAATCTAGTGCATGATTCCTGAATTTGAATTTAACTGTTATCTAGTGCATTCTGGAGAATTGATGTGCATCAAAACAACTTTAAGCACGTGAAGTTTTCTATATACCACAAACATCTAAACATGTGCATTGGATATTTCAACTTTTTTGTTAAAATGACAGTAACAATTAGAAATATAGACTCGTGAGTGATACCCATATTTCGCTAGTTACAAAATGACAATGAAGTTTTATGAGCGGAAGTTTGATGATTCAATGCATGTGCATGCACTATCACCCTCTGACTATCTGCGGCAGTGTCCTTATGCCGCCGGATTCCCGGGACTGATGTTACCCGGTAAGTGCACGAAATTTTCTTCTTTTCAATTCATATTTGATTTTTTAGCGTGAACTATAGTATTCATTTGTTGTGACACAAAATAAAGTAATATATTTCAAATGTGATGCAAATAAAGTGACATTACACAGACATTCGAGTATAAAGCTACATGTAAAGTAGAACTATGTAAATATCCAAGGATGTACAGTTGTATTTTTATGAAATTTAAAAACCGTTGCAAGGTGCATGAAATGAGTGTTTTATTTTTCAGAGCCGGGGTTCAGCAAGTCCTGGTCGCCTCAACAGAGCCCCCCTCCAGGTAAAATACATGAAATCACTTGTTGTATATATACATGTAGCCTTATATTTCATTGCATGTAATAATATTTATTTTATTTGTAGCCAATATCATAATAGAATTTGTTTTCGTCAAGGTAAATTTTTGTCAGTTTATTCACAGAATTAATTTCTAAATACGTTCTGCATTTTCTTGTTGCTGTTCATTTTATTTAAATCTTTCGACCACTGTTTACAAATATGTAAGTTTGATTTAAAAAATGGAGAATTTGAAATTGAAAATTTATGTTAATTGCAATTGCATGTACATGTATGTAACAAATACAGAAATCATTCGTTTCGACCGCAATAAATTATATTTTTTATTATCATGACTGTCTTATTTATTTTCCGGTTTCGACTAGCAATTTTTATTTATAAGTGCAAGCATGAGAATGTGGTTTTGTATATTACATGCCTACAGTATCTACTGTAAGATTGGGCTAAGTGGCCCAGTGGGCCAATGAAATGTGTCATATATCTAATTATCGCACTTCTAATGAGCAAGTTCTATGGGGATTGTGAAACGTTTTTTCAATGCCTATTAGACAAATGTAGAAAGACTTTGTAGATTTATTTTCATATACAGTATGTATCGTCAAAATTTACTGACATGTTTATGTTTTGATTTAAATGAAAAAATCATGTTACTTTAATCTAAAATTGCTCAAATCAAGCTCTTGGCAATGTGTAATAAATAATTTGTCAAGTTCAGTACCGTTTATAACAGAAACATCATCATGCACAGACAGTCAGACAATCCGCAAAAAAAATCATATTGAAAACCTTTAAAAGGATAAGCACAATTCAGCGGATCAGTGACCACGATGTTCGAGGTCCCCGACTTGATCCCTGGTCGGGCGCCTTGAGATGTGTCCTCAGGCAAGACTGTTGCAAGTGCCTCAGTCCATCATTTTGTAAATGCAAAGTAATATAAACTGTCTATCTAAGGAACAAAGGGAGCAAAGAGAATACTGCAGACTAAAACACGATCTTATATTTAAAATTAATTTAAATGGTCTGAAGGTTTATCTTGCCATAGTTACAGTGTGATCATAGGTCTATAATGTACACTGTCTGTCAAGTTGGAATGAGAATTTTTCTTGACGTTAACTTGTTGTGTTTAAGGCGCTAGATTGGGAAGTCGGTTTTAGAATTTGAGATTGGAACATATTAATGTCAGATAAACTGTACAAAACATTAAGGTCAGTATGGTTGTTGCGTGAACCCGTGTGTGATACTGCTTTTCACCGTTTTCTTATTTCATGATATCATGAAAACAAAGAAAATGTAGAGACACACCTTTGAAAAGCATTAAAAGTTAGCTTCCTTGGAAACCAAGCATTCAAATGGAAGTGATTTTTATGAAAAACATGTACTTTTCAGAATTCTTTTTTTTTCAATCCTAAAAACGACAGCCAAAAAATTGTGTTTTCGGTTCAGATTTTCTATCCATTTTTAAGATGAAGATGTCATCCGAATATTTATTACGCCCCATCTCACCGTGTCACATAATTTCCCCAGCAATTGGACAGATCAACAGTATTCTGCGTTATTTTCATTGGACCACTTTGTTAAATAATTTTATATGGTGTCAATAGCAAAATAAATCTTCAATTGTCGATACGTGGTAGTTATTAGATTGTTATCGGATATTATTATTAAATTTTAAATGGTCCATAACTCAAACAGTCAGCCTCGTTCGACAGACTTTCTATTTTAATTGCTGTACAATAAATGAAACAGATTCTTTCTTTCTTTTCAAATTTTTTTGTTAGCTGACCCGCCTTTTTCAATTCAAGCACCTCAGTCTTGCCGAGATTAATGCGCGCTCGAGAAAACTGTAGCCGTTATCCTGTTTAACTGTACTATTGTATTTTCAGGGTACCCTGCGAGTATTGCTGGTCTTAGCAAATCTGGGTTCGATTCTCCCCATGCGCAATGGAAATCGTCACAAGGTAAGACTTCTGTCTGAAACTGAAAAGTCAATGCCTGCTGTAGGTCTATAAATGTGTGACTCAGAATGAAATTTTCTTTTTCAAATACATGTCTGCAAAAATTCAAAAATAAAGTTTCCTTGAAGAAATTACATGAAGGTCTGCATTTACTTCTTTGGTGTTTTTGGCTTCATTGCTTATTCATCGGAACGTCCGTCCATTGAAATGTTGCGTGATGTGCCTCCAGAGCTGCTGTTGTTTCGTACACTTCTGTTGAACATTTAGAAAAAAACAACGAACCCTTTCATAATGTAGTTGTGCATGTTGTCGACATACCGCTGTCTTTGGATTTTGGGTAGAGTTACGGACCGTTAAAATCATTATTATACCTAAGTGATTTAATTAGACCTACCACATGTTGGTTTAGTCATGTAGATTTATAGGAAGATGTGTGGTAGTTATTCAGTCTCTTTTTATTCAGTCTTGTTATCTAATTTGAGAACAAACACGAGAAAATCAGAGATCATATAAAAAAGTCAATAATTGCAAAGTGTATCATAAATTTTGTACAAAAGTAGATAAAAACACAAAATATTGCTTCATTAAAGTTTACGGAAACGAAGAAAGATATATTTCATTTAAGATCATCGTTATTCAAGATCAGACAATGCCATCGTGTTACAGAAAGTCGCTACTGTTCTACACGATTTACGTTACATTCAATCAGTCATTTTGAATAAAAATGAATAATTAAGCTCCAAACATGGATGTCTTTTGTGAAGAGACACACGTTTTTGCTTTTTATCTTTTGACATATCGGAGAAGAGCGTTTGCACTCGTTCACTTTAACTATTCGCTATCTGTCTTCAACATTTCGCCAACTGTCATCTTGTGTATGTCAAAAATCATTTAGTTTTTCGTGTGGACGTTCTAAGAAGCTCTTCAACGTCTTGAGATATGAAAGGTTGATCTTCATGCGGAATATCTCTATTGTGTACTGCATCCGCTCCGCTGAATTTCTGAGATATGATTTGACTGTCTCTGCATTTATCCGATTTCGCTTAAAGACTTGCCAATTCGATTTTTAATCTGGATGAAACTTAGGCACTTACCATTACTCCATAAGTAGAGATTATCTTTGTTTTAAACCAAAAACCGCTTTTGACAATGCTGATTAAGTGACAATAAAGAAACCAGACTAAATCAGGCGTAAGTAACACGCAAAATACACAAAAGTTATTTTAAAAACATCGAAATTCGTAAATGAAGTATGAAGAGCAAAAATACACATGAGGCGCGATGTGCGACTTGAAACATTAATACTTTAAATAACGCCGATGACGTCATATTTGTTTACTCTTCATGTAGGTCATATTTTCGAGAGAGTATACTCAAATTTTCAGAAAATGTCCCTTACATATTTATGTTGTAAAACTGCATTAAAGTTAGTTTGGTTGAATTGGTCATTAAGTTTTCTTGTGTCGCTTCCCAGATATTCCCTGCAATGACATTAACCCCAAACAATACTCGCAAGTGAAACAATCAAAATACATTTTCATCAATTTAAAAGCTTCCAGAGTCTCAGTGTAACAATAGTACATACTAATACCTTACGAAAAATGTGGTTGGCGGTGGGAACAAGTAGGTGTATTGGCTGAATGAATCCTTTTCACCAGCAGCCATACATTTTGAAGAGCCAGACCTATTTTGCCACAGGCATTTTACTTGCTGCTCTGTTGTTTCACGCGTCCTATAATTTTAGGATGTAATTTACTGGACTGATGTGTCATTCCGTCAACTTTCTGCTCCATTACCTAGTGCTGACATTCGTCAATAGCTGGAACTAATGTCCACTGGCGACAAGTGACCGTCTCAGTCACGTGATCTCGTGGGAGCGCGTGCAGCTGCTACGGCTTCTATTCCTCGTGCTTCGTCTTAAGTCATAGAAAAAGAACTGTTCTGTTTGTTGAAATGGGGAAACTGATTTGTTTATTCGAAACTGTTTTCTCAAAGCAGTATCGGTGGCGGATCATCTGAAAATGCCGGTTTAATTATATTGTCATTCTTTTAAAAGGTTAAAACCAAGTGAATTGTAATATAATGTTTGCGGCGCAGACGATAGGATAGGACCATAAATATCATATTCATTATTTAAAGACCTTTTTAAATTATGAGTACCTACATGTATTTCTTTTAAGGAACCGGGAACTGAAAACAAACCAGATCATTATTTTCAAAGAGAGCGTTATGGCGTTATTTAAAACATGACAAGCAGTTGTATTTCATTCGACGTAATAACAAGAATAACGGCATAAAAACGTTGTAACATATATTCAGTTTAAAGTTAAGAAGACACATATATGTATACAAATGAGAATACAACGGCTTTCTTAGACAAATGCGATCCTTGTTTACTATTTTTCTGCACCGTAAACGTCGTCCATTTACTCATATCTATTTGATTCTTCCCGGAGGAAGTTGTTTCTAGTGATGTATGGGAAACTTCAGTTAAACAGTAATTATCAATAACTTCAATTGCCAATAGCTTTCAAACGTCTTAATAAGCTTCTTAATGTCGATCGGAAAGTTTAAGTCTTTATTACTGTCCAATAATTTGCCGAGTTAATGGCAAAATGACCAGCGATGGTCAAGCGCGACCTCTGACCAGCACGCGAGTAATTCTTGGGATCACTGCGTTATTTTCGTTTCACTTGATACATGGCACGTGCTAATTTGAGTCTGACAGTTATGATTGGGGTTCGTTCACGTTATTATTTTCATGCGCATGCCCAATAACAATGATCATCAAAGCAAACATATTAATTACCATTTTCCCGTTTTTTGACACTGTTACCCTATCCCAGTCTTGTTAACTTCAGGTCAGAAAACTAGAATGTCAAATTTATATATCAATCTCAGTCGAACAATAGCATCAGCAATAACAATGAAATCTTCAAAGCTGTAACTGTAAAATGTAAATCCAAATATTACATGGTGTATACTCATTTTCACTATAAAAACAAGACTAGAATTCTGCTCACAATTGAGATGCGAAAGAAAAATAACTGCAAACTTTCAGAGTGCATTTTAACATTTCATGAACCGCCACACTACGTAGTTACTGCAAATTCATCTCTTAAATTTGATTTTCTTCGCTTTTTACATTGAATGTAATCACCTTTGTGAGATAGAAGACTCTAAGTGAATATCCTCGCCGACAAATACCATCTCGTGAGATGCCCAAATTATGATTGTTCATCTTAATACATCCTCAATACAACTAAATAAACGGATCTCTAAACCGGCATTAGCCCGCCATTACATCTCGTGGGTCACGCGAGACTTCAAATGAGATTACGCGAAATAAGTGGTCATTTCTTTTAAGATTAATCTCTGCCGTTGAGTTTTTATCGCCTGATTTAGCGATTTTCCTACCCGTCTATAGAGATTTTCCAGATAATAAGTTCTTGAGAAGAGTCCTGCAGTCAATTATTTATAGTAATTTAATAACCCTTTTATAGAGAATTGCAGAGTTCTATGTAGAAGAGTTTCTTGAATAAAGTAACGATTTGCATATTAAGCATTGTTTTAAGTAAACCTTAGTTAAAACTTTCTACTACTCATAATTTAAATCTTCTTCTTCATGACAGTCATTTGACACAGCTTTAACTTGGTTTGGTACCCTGAAATTCATTGTGCAGAACTCTAGAGTCTGGTGTGTTCATTGGATTTCTGAAATTAGTCTTTAGTTGGAGCGGAATAACATAAGTTTGTTAACATTTAATGTAATATATGTGTTTTTGGATCTTCATTGTGCCCAAAACACAATTTTTATGTGATTTGCGGATTGAAGTGAAAACAATATTCCAGTTATTTCTGTTTCAGATGCATATCAAATACTTGGACCCATATCAGCTAGGTTTTCCAACTCTGGTAAGCGTGAGTTATATTTTATACAAACTATACTTTTTCTTTAAGTGCAAGTGGAAATGTTGTGACATTATTACAAAATTCCGCCGCTACTGAAATTTTATGACAAGTTTCCTGTATGTCTATATGACATGTTATATATCGATTAAAATGGCATTTACTTATTTTCAGGTGGAGGGCAAATACAACTTTGGCAGTTCTTGCTGGAATTACTCTCAGACAGTCGGAATTCACAAATTATTGCGTGGGAGGGCACGAACGGAGAATTTAAGCTTTCAGATCCAGACGAAGTCGCAAGGAAATGGGGTGAAAGAAAGAGCAAACCGAACATGAACTATGACAAACTAAGCAGGGCGTTGAGATATTACTATGATAAAAACATAATGACAAAAGTTCATGGGAAACGATATGCATACAAATTTGATTTCGCAGGACTTGCTCAGGCAATGCAACCTTCGACACCAGAACACAGTGCTTATAAATATCAGCAAGACATGTTGATGTCGGCGTATTCTTCACCTAAACTGAACTTTATTTCTCCCACACACGGACCGATAGCCTCAGCTCCAAGTCCCGGGATATTTGGTTCTGGCAACCCGTATCCTTGGCCGTCAACTACAACCGGGTTCTTTCCACCAAGTATTCCTAATCATGTGATGTCACATGGGCACCTGCCGTCGCACATGTCATCATATTATTGAGGAAAGCGAAATCATAGGTGTCGGTTAATGAAAACTGTTGACAGTTCAACAGAAAACATATATAATATGCACTATATTGTATGTCAGTTTAAGTATTTTAAGATATTGCAACATATCATTCACATGTGTGGTGCGTTTATGCGTCCGAAGATTTTTGGATGTTGTGTACAGTAACTGAAACATTACACGAACTCATAACTATCAACCCAGCTAGGCATCCATACAGTACGTCGTTCATACAGCTGCAACAACAAAACTTTTCGAATGTTACAAGATATAATATATAGTGATAAAAATAACCAGTTTAATATTGCATTACATTCCATGTTACATAACATTCCTGTGTTCTTTTTGAAAAATGTCACATGAACCTTTTCTTCTAACAATAATGATGATAAATGCTTTCCACAAGACAATTATACGCAACACTGTATTATAATGTTTGATAAGTTTATTTGGTAAAATTATAATTATGTTCCATGAGGTAAAACTGTATTTCCATGAAGCAAGGTGTATTTCTACGTCGATGTATAAAGTGCATTTCTATGTTCCATAAAGTCAGATGTATTTCTTTGTTGCATGAGCAATGTGTCTTACTTTGTTCCATGAGGCAAGGCGTATTACTTTGTTCCATGAGGCAAGGCGTATTACTATGTTCCATGAGGCAAGGTGTATCACTACGTTCCATGAGGCAAGGTGTAATGCTATGTTCATTGAGGCACTATACATAACTATGTTCATGAGCCAAGGAGTATTACTATGTTTCATGAGGCAAAACTTTAAAAGTATGTTCCATGAGGCAAGATGCATTACCATGTTCCATGAGACAATGAGTATTACTATGTTCAATGGGTCAGACATTTTGAACTATGTTCAATGAGGCAAAAGTGTACGACTATGGCTTTGGCAAGCTGTTTTACTATGTTAAATGTAACAAAGTGCATTACAATGTTCCATAATACAAGGTGTATTACAATGTTACAAAAGGCAAGGTGTATAACTATGTTCCATTAGATAAGGTGTATTACTATGTTCAATGCAGCATGCTGTATTACTATGTTCCATGAGGCAAGGAGTACTACTATGTTCCATGAGGCAAGGAGTACTACTATGTTCCATGAGGCAAGCTGTTTTACTATGTGCAATGTGGTAAGGTGTATTACTATGATCCATTAGGCAAAACTTTACAACTATGCTCCATGAGGCAAAATGCGTTACCATGCTCGATGAGACAAGGAGTATTACTATGTTCCATGGGGCAACACTTTGAAACTTAATTCCATGAGGCAAAACTGTACAACTATGATATATAAACATGCAGTTTTACTATGTTCAATGCCGCAATGTACATTTATATGTTTCGTGAGACAAGTTGTATTATTATGTTTCATGAAGAACATGATAAATGTTATCGTTAGGTTTTACATACTGTCTTACTAACTGTATTTTTAGGTTCTGTAAGGTAAAACAGTCTCATTCATTACGTTCTGCAAAGACATATTGTATTTACTTTGTTAAACATGGTTTCCTCAAGGTATTCCTGCTTTATAAGATTATGTTCCAAACAATATTACAGAATGATTATGTTCCGAAATAATCAATGCATGACAATATTCTGCAAGAAAATATTGCATAAAAATCTAAAACAAGATAATAAGTTGCATTCCATCCGGCCGTTAAGTACATTGGGTCCTATTATTGTATACTTATAAAGTAACAAAACCGTTCTTAGCATCACATGGTACTAATACATTAGAATTTTCTGCAACTACAACAAGAATTGAAGGGTTTACTTCTCTCTTACACGTTAATTAAAATGAATGAAGTTAATGTAGATGAAGACTTTTACTGAAGTTAAGTGAAGAGGGGCTCGTTTTTCAACAATTACTTTATTAATTTCTCTCTACAGGACAATTGTTGTACATATCTATTCTCTGTAAATATTTGTTTTGTGCTAACTTAAATCTATTTGATTATTGAAAATTAAATTAATGATTTATCGCATTTGCCTTGATTTCATTATCGAGTCGTATTGGGACAGAAGTTGCACATATAAGGTACATATATTCCTTGTTTTGTGTCCCTGGTACATGTATATTTACAACTGTCCGTGTGTTTCTAGTATCCGTTCGTTCAGATCTAACATCAGCAACGCTTTGTTTTCATTCATCATTCAGATGATTTTAATCACACTTAATAGAATTGTAAGGCATGCTGATATTTCATCATGTTCAATAACCTAGTCGTCATTTTAAAAGTCAATGTCACACTTTCGTCTCAAGGTCAGTCTCGGTTGTTGTATGAGCTTAACGCCCGTTTCAGTCGTACATTAGTCATTTAAACAGGCGGACAGTTTACCTAACCATCTTTCCTGGGAAGAACCAGTACTAGAACCCTATCCTCCCTTAGAAAATGCCAACTGTCTCACATAAAGATGCCAATCTCTGTTAACTTTTAATGGAATTTTATTCAAACTTCACAGAATTTCAAATTGGAAGGTATTTTGCAGACATCATTCAGGCCTCTATAGGAAGGTGATATTTTGTTGCTGTAATCCCATTTCTGAGATAAACGTTATAAATGGTGATAGATCTTCTTATTTGATGAAATGAATTCCATTTATATCAAGTTTTTATAAAAAGTTTAATTACGGTTTGTCTTTAGGACGATCTCCTTCTCGCTAATAATTCAGTGGGCGATAACGCAAAGTAATGATGACCGATGACGATACGCGAAGTAACAATGGAAAAGCATCGCGTATCGTCATCGCGACTTCGCTCATGGAACAACCGGAGAATTATAAGAGAGAAGGTGTGGACCTGAACAAAACACCGTAAAAATAGCTTATCATTTTCATTGAATTTATGACAATGTCAAACTAATCCGTGTTTGCGTTTTAAAGTCAAAATTATAGTTTCAATCGTTTTAAGTCACAGTTCTTTTAGTTATTTAATTTCACAGTGAGTAACGCATGAACGTACGCCATAATTTCATGTTAAGATTATAGAAAATATCTGCAATACTACCACACGCATTACACTTCTCTCTCTATTCGAAAACAAAAGTGTGCTTCTGCCCCCAGAAAACTCAGTCGCCACCTTCCTCCGGTCTGTCTATGTAGTTTTTATATCTTTTGTAACTTTTGAGCTTTAAAAACACGTGATTAAACTGTAAGATATCATGTTAACATGTCGTTACCATTATATCTTATAGTTTAATCACGTGATTAAAGGTCATTCTCGGGGTATTATCTCGAGCCCATACTATTTTTGACGGATGTCTTTAACGTTTGATGTTAAAATAAAGTAAATATTGTAGGCAGTGAAGTGTTTCTTTCTGTCTTAAAAACAATAGTCATATTTTTTATTTAATTTTATTTGAATAACAGTAGAAAAAAACACGGCGTAAAATTAACAAGTGGTCAGTATTTTTCAATACATATTGTTTAAGTCTCTTATCGAATGTCGAGGTTGTTATTAACAATGGTATAAATATATATGATAAATGACAAAACAAGTGCGCAAAATACATAAAGAACGTCCTGAAATGAAGAAAGAAGAAACAATGGCTCATCCAAAAAAATCAAGTAATACAAAATACGGAGAAAAAATACAAAGAAAAAGCAAAGAAGGTGAACAAAATATCTATAAGTCTTACAGATGAAAGCAAACCGTGCGCACAACGGCCGTTTTTCATTCAATAGCAATCGCCGCGTTCATAATGCCCGAGAAATGTGCGACATGAAATGTAGTGCTCCAAGAGATGTAACCGATATTAAACACAATCAAGTGTCGCATTGATTATCGGCCTTCGTACGATCATAATGTACATACTAGTAACTATAAGATATTTCTTATTGGTTTATAATCTCTAGTGCTACTCGTACTGTACTAGAAACAATTCACATATCGAAAACAATCATGATAGATGATGATGATGACGATGATGATAATTCGTAATGGTAGTAAAAAAAATTGATGTTTTTGTCAGTATGTTCAAAACTGATGTTATTTGAGGTGTAAATTAAAGTACAATACAGGTATGTTTTAAAAGCATATGATTTCTTGATTAAATACATTTCTAAATAGATAAATAAATATTTTGTATGTTTGAGTAAATTCAACATTTAACTACAGAATTATCGTTACTACGAACGATTGTGATATACTTGATGTTTCAGATTTTCTCGTCATATACCACATTAGTTGAAAGTTCCTTTTACAACCTAAATGACATCAAAATTCCTTAACATTCATTTGACGGCATGGTCCAAACTCTAAGCTTGAAGAATTGCAAGTCATATATTTCAAGAAAATAAAGTTTTCTGTAGAAATGTCAGTGAATCATGCGGTTTTAATTAACTCGGGTATCACCCCGGCCATTTTCAGTTCCATTTATAATCCGAAGAATATGCAAATAATTGGATGGCATCAGACAAAAAACATGACACTTATTGACTTTTAACGACGTACAGAAGGAACATACCATAAACGAATTGATCAATTTTCCCGTTTGATATTAAGTTAGCAGTCAAAGGAAGTGAAATGGATTATTCATGTCGTCTGCGACAGTTATGGAAGAACGCTCTATATAACCGGAAGTCGGATATAGAATGAGCCAGGCAAATGTATTCCGACATCTCTTTTCAACATAAAATGCAAAAGCCTTTCGATTTCCAGGCACGCAACACTGTTTGATGAGTTTTGATACGCTTAACGAACTTTTCTGTTAGGTTTGTTCTCACTTCCGGAACGCCATCAGTCGCTATGGAGACGCGCGATCTTTTTGACTTAATGAAAGTTTCCTATTGACAAGACCAAGAATAAATGCGTTAGTTACATATTGAACCGTACTTCCATAACTTTCCTGTATATAAATTAGTACCGTAATATTCCTGATTTAAATGAACATTTTAAATTGAACTTTTTTCTTTCTACTTAAATAACACCAAGGCTTATTAATGAGTGTAAAGCACTACCATGTTCTACAAACGTTCCAAAGTGACAAGAAACCCGCACCTGGGTTACCAGTTGTTTAATTTCGAGTCTCAACGCAAACGGTTCCAAAAGGTAACGGGTACGCTGGAGGTAATATTGCACGTCGATCATATGTTTCCACCTTCGTCGGCTACGGCACAGTAAATATGTATTAAATGTAAAAACTGCAGTCAGGAATGGTCAATGTTGTAATTCACGGAAATACTAATTTTCTAAAAACACTAATTACATTTTTGCTAAAATGAGAAATTGCGTTTTGTGATAAAAAGTATTATGAATATACAAATGTATTTTCATTAATTCAAACATGATTGTATTGTGTACCATTATTGTTTATAAAACATGCATGTATATGAAGCGATGGAACAATTTTTCCCCTTATTTTTTTAATTTGATCAATTAAATCCGTAACGTAAACTCGGTACACTTTATACAAGCACACATGTCACAAATAAGTAAAATAAAGTAAATGTGTAGTTACATGTTTGTTACTTTTCAGGAACAGAAGACGGTGAAGATCGGATTCAATTCACTTATATATTTCAGTTATCAGATTGTGGATACAAAAACTAGAAGAAGGTCATATGTTATGAATATTAAAACAACATGCAATTGCACTACATTTTGTGAGACAGTATCTTTTATTTTCATCAGATTTGTTTCCATTAGAAATATTGTGTAACAACATGATATCAACAATAAAGTCTGGGTAATTAATTACTCGCCAATTTGTGGCAACAATGCTCCTCCCCGTTTTGGTTCTTGGAAGACATGACAACTTTAGTACCATTTAGTATCGAAATCTAACGCGATAGTAATATTTTCAGATGTGAAACTATACTCAGTTGCAAAAAAAAGTGTGCACTTTTTTATTTTAAATATCCCCATTTTGATAAACGTATCGGTCTCAAATTACAAACACTACATTTATACATTATTAACAGCCGATTGAATGTGCTATCAATGCACATGAAATTGAGCATACATTGCTCTAAATTTTGATACCAAACATCATATATATTTCTTGTAAAAATAATATATAAAATCAACAAAAACCTAAGTGCACACTTTCTTTTGCAACATAGTATATGACTCTGAAAAAGTGCATGAAATTGTTGCAAAAAACTACCAGTCTCCGGAACATTGCCTTGGCGGTCCGAAGGATGTAAAGAACTTGCTGAAGTAATTTCACCAAAAGCATGTTCATGTATTTGATTTGTTTGAGCTTTACTTTCTATTTCAGTAAAGATATATTGTTTTGAAAAGACGGTATCAAGCAAGTTAAATAAAAATATAGGTAATGTTTATTAATACAATAATTTACGCTGAAATAAATTATGAATATGATATCATTAAACTCGTTTATTTTTTTGTAAAAAGAATAGCTTGTATGTTCGAATAACAAATACCACAAACTCATGTCGTGTAGGTCATATTTTTAGAAGGTTTACGGTATTGGATGTTATATGCTGTAGAGGAAATTTAGATTTTCCTGCCCGATTCCTGCCATGTTCCTGAACAACTACCGGCGCCGGGAACTGAGCGGTCGGGCCATTTCCTGATAAGTATAGAAATACTGTAATTATATAGACATAACAGTGCAAACTGCCGCAAAAATTAGATAGATGCGGATCGAAGCTGCAATTTGCAGTGATTTTATTTCCTGTTAATGACTTTGTGCAGAAAAACAACAGTTTAATATTCGTCAAACAATTTACTGAGAAGATTGTACATGTTGTAAACATATTTTTCAAGTAAAATTAAATAAAAAGAGCTTCGTAGTATTTGAGTTTCGAGTACGTAATATATGAGAAAGTGTAAAGATATGAATCTGCAAATGAATTGTTACTGGAAATATGTATATAAAGGGCATTAATACATTGTCTAATATGTGATACATTCTTTAAAAATATATTAGAAATTGGATTATATACTCTATTGCAAAAGAAAGTGCGCACTTTGGTTTTTGTTAATTTTGTATATCATTTTTAACAGAAATATTTAAGTGTTTGGTATCAAAATTTAGAGCAATTAATGCCCAATTTCATTTGCATTTATAACACATTCAATTAATTGCAAATGGTGTACAAAGGTAGTGTTCGAAATTTGAGACCGATATTTTTTTATCAAAATAGAGATATTTAAAATAAAAAACGTACTTACTTTCTTTTGCAACTGAGTATATATAGTAAGTATCTAAATCTGCAATCAGACGCCTACCCTTCGAAACCTCCATTCCTGTTGTATGTTCATCGTCAACAACGGTCTTATGTTCATGACTGATGACCAGGCGTTGTACACAAATAAATTGTTATTCCCTTTTTCACCGCAGGTGTGTTTCAAGTTGTTTTTTTCTTAATAATTAACTGATTGAAAACTAGACTTAGACTAAACAGTTGAATGTACATTTTGCTAGATCTGTAAATGGTAACTTCTGATAGATGTAATAGGAAATTTAGAAAGTTTTCAGAAATATCCTGAATTAGGGTTTAGGTTGAAGATTTTCTTCAATTTTCTCTGGCACATTTCTTATTTAAATGGAAATGACATTTTCAAATTTACATACGCGGTCGCCTTAGAGTTTGAAAACTTGTAATGGGGCAAAGGCAAGTCTTTGGAATTTGTTTTTTTTTTAAAAATAATTTGTGCAATTTCTTTCAACCATGAAGTTTTCAAAACTGTTAAAATTTTATTTGCCAGAAACATTATTTAGTATGTTTCACTGATGTGTGTCCAGTTTCTTGTTATTACAAATGGATAAAATGACATTAGAATAAATATTGTGAATCAAAGCAATTAATTCTAGCTTAGATAAGTAAATTAAAAAAACATATCAATCTTTAAGAAACATTTACCTCTTTACATATTAAAGTCTCATTCGTGTACAATATCACAACATTTCAATAAAACCATGACACATCAATATTAGTACATGACCATTCAATTCTGAATTATAAGAGACTATCACAGTGTATCAAATTACATTACAATCATTCAATACATATTTACATCGTAAAAAGCAAGAGTCAGTCGCTAATTAACATCTAAAATATAGATTAAAAAAGAAAAGGAAAATAGTGAAACAAAAAAGAGCACTCTAGCGCATTTAAGAAATATTTTAAGAAATCTGCTGCAATTGCAATAATTACTAAATTGATATCTCCTACTTTGATATACAAAGCACTCCAAATACTAGTATTGTTGCAGAAGTTCTAAAGATTAAGAATACATGTCACAATTTGTTGTATATACAAATTAAACAAATAAATGAATAAATAAAAATAAGTTGCAGTATTTTTCGATTCGATTCTGGTCGAGGACTCGGCTCCGGCGTTCATTCTCGTAAGTAGCATCATCGGCCGCTTGTCTTGAAAACTTCTATGGGACTTTACCTATCTGCGACAACTCACTCGACAGTGCATGGACAGCATATCGAATTTACTATATCCATGACTGAAAGTATGGTATCACTCTGAAGAGTCTTGCGAACGAAGGTTCAGTTGAAGAAGTGAATAGCTAGGTCATAAGCGATCATGGTCGTGAAATGCTCATATTCTTTATTTAAGCGTGTGATGCTTCCCCGTAACCTCTGTAAGTTGCATTCGAGATGTTCTTGCAGACGGAAGAGGAGCCTGGCCAAGTAGTTATTTCCTCATTTTGTAAAGTATTGCACTATTTAGAAATGAAACCTTATCTTAACTAGTTTCCATATTCGAATGATGATTATAAGAATGACATAAGATGTGTATTTCCTTATTTTATACAGGTATGATTGATGAAGCAGACATAACCTGACATGTGCTAACAGTTTCCTTTACCTCAGTGGAGTGCAGGAGTAGATGGTTTCTCTGTAGTGATGTGTCACTTTGTTGACGACGAACCGATGCATTCAACCAGTCCTGGCGATGGTCACAAGCTAGGCGAAGTATATTTACTTTCACTAAGTGGGCAGGTGCTTATAAAAGTTATTTCCAGCACAATATTATGCTCAGTACGAAACCATGCTCAAGTAATATGAAGTAACGTCAAGTATTATATTTTTTTTTACAAAATCAGGTTCAATAATCAGTAGGTCTGTCCATGTATGTTTATATCAAACCTGACTTTGTGAATAATTTTTAAGTCGCCGGGTGTGATTTCGTGCTAATTTCGTTATAAGCGTTTCTGGTGGCAGTATCTTAATGATACTTGTGTTCACCAAGATTGTGATAATGATTTTAGATGTAAGTTTTAATTCGTTTTAAATGTTGTTCGACCCGTTCGATAGTCTTCCCATGTCCTACTTTTAAAAGAAATCGTTTACATCGGCTTCCTTATTTAGATGTCTTAAAAAGATCCTACTGCAACGGCGAAAAATTTAAAAATCTAAATACAGAAGATTTGTTATAGGTAGGGCAGCCTGAATATCGAACTGGAAATCCTTGTCGCCAATTCGTGCTACTGCAAAAGATATTTCAAATTACTTTTCATGCTAAGACTTATGTCTACCATATGTAGCACAAAATCTTCTCTGGAAGTCGTTTAATCTAGCAATGTTCTATTCAAATGATCATGTCTCAAAACAAGATTAACTCACTCATCAGAGTCATTATTGTGGAATAGGATCGGACTGCGGACAGCACTTTAAGTGATTTGAATCGTTAATTCTTTCTCTAATGAGCTAATGCCTTGTCTTGCTGCATTGTCAACACGAAGGAAATGCCTATTTTTTCCTCTGGCTCACGCAATGTTTTTATATCATTATGTTGTATTTCGGTTGAATATCCAGGCTCATAAGGATTGTGAAAACAACAACAATATCGACAAATAGAAACCAGTCACAATAAATGTCGAAATTGTGTAAGAGATACAAATTTCAAAAATCGAGGATGTAAGGATCTTTTATATTTGGTTGCTTGTTTTTTTTTTCTGCCAAAACAATTATTTAAGGGAATTATTTCCGATATTTTGACAACGCTTGAATGATTTTGTCTTTCGTTTTCCGTCCCTTCCTTCTGTCCTGTGGTCGTTTATTTAAGGCACTGGTACAGTTTCGCTGAAACCCTTCCTTCTGTCCTGTGGTCGTTTATTTAAGGCACTGGTACAGTTTCGCTGAAACTTTACAGTGGTACCCATTACGCAGCACATTTACCTGCTCATAGAACATTCGGAGTGGATACGTTTTTGCAAATCTGTCCTTGTTTTTCATACAGACTTAAGCCAAATTTACCGGCGTGCCATGTTCACTTCGTCTTGAGTGTCGTCTGATTTTGTATCAAACCTGATATTTATCTTGTTTAATAGTTTCATCGTTGTCACTCATGATATAGCAGAAACATCTTATTATTTGCTCCTTTAATGTCGTGAGGCATTTTATAGCATCATAACACGTGTAATATTTTATATTTCTAATATTTTCGCATCAAATAAAACATTATAAGGGTAATACTAGTATTATTCCGGATTTTATAGCTAGAACCACGTGTGTTTATGTAACGTAACACACGTTATTCTCTCGTGAAACGTGTTTCCATCACAATCTTTCCTTTAAATGACTTTTGTCTTTTATTGCACGTGCGCACGTGCCGGCACATAATTGGACGTACATAACGTGTAATCTTCTAAGAATAATCAAAATGTAAGCAATTTTTATACACGTGTCAATGCAATTACGCATAAACATTAAAACGATAATAGCTACAAAACAAAAAATGGTCGATCTCCGGGCGAATATCATGAACAATATCATTCAATGCAGAAGCATTATACTACGGGGCCAATTTACTTCGACCGCAGTTGTCTTTTATTCTGTAATAATGTATATCTAATTTAAATGAATGCGAATCTGTTCTTGTTATAATCTTGCCTTTTGTCTTTAAGGCAGCGGAGGTCACGTGGCATAGTTTAGATCAGGATGAATAAAGATGAGAAAGTCACATATTGTTTCCACTTATTTCAGACTTAATGAAAAACAAACCCTGTCCTGGGAGACATGAAAGGTGTATCAGCGTTTTTATGAGGATTTCCGCTATTTTACAAAATGTACTGGTGCATATTTCCTGACATTTAAGTGCAAAATAAAATGATTAGTCAAAATTACTATGAAAGGAAATTTACTATAATGAATAATATGTTTAATGTGCCTCAAAATTAGCTTTGACTGTCAGTTTTTGCAAATTAGAAAAAAATCTCAGATCAATGTTGGGAAGGAGACGTGAGGGGGGAGTTTTAAAATAATTTTAGTTAAAATAGTAATCTCAAGAGTCAATCTCGAAGAGGTTATACAATATCACGTAAAAATAATGTTAGAAAATATTCAACATATAAATATTTCGTAAATTTTACATTTTTTTTCTGAACAATGTGAATGCATGTACACTACTATGTGTCTTTGAAAATTTTATTTGCATACTGGATCATGAAAAATAATTTTGAATATTTCTTTTGTACAAAAAATATCTAATGTTATATTTTTTGAAATGCTGGTTCTTTTAAAGTTGAAAATAGCACTGGACGAATTATATTTGTTAACCATAAAAGTAATGTACAATTTGTGTTTTTTTTTCATCTAAACATATAATCTGTTAATATGAATTACACTGATGCAAAATGTAAATAAAGCATTAGGAATATATATAATTGTCTTGAAAAAAATAACGGCGAAAGAAATCAACAGTTGAGGAAACTGTATGCAAAGGCCCGCCAGGCTGTCAACTTCACGAAAATCTTCTTTTTTTTTGTTTCTATGACTTTTCTATCTATTTTTGCTGTAAATGATATATTTTGATGCTCATTAAATAGGCAAAACAAGGGAAAAATAGATCGAAAGAACCCAAAGGTAGACACTTTGCTTTGTCAATATGAAAGTTACTGTACTGTAACACCTCAACTTTCAATAATGTCTGCAGCGCCGACACCATACCAGTTATTTAGACGTTCTTTGTAGAAATACCTGACAGGTATGTTAGCGACCCTAATCTGTCGTGTGGCTTTATTTGTCAAATCTTAGCGTTATTTAATTTGATCACAAAACGATTTTGTGTCATTGAAGCTGGATAAATAAACCAACACGGTCCGTGAGAAATGTAAACAGTTGTGTTTACAAAATTATTGACCAATAGAAAATTGGCTTTTATTTAGTTATTGTTACTTCGTTACATTGACATTATTGGCCAATCACTAAGCACTTTAATTGATTAAATTTCAACTATGACATTTTGTAACCGGATACCTTGCATTCGCCACAAAAAGTCACAATAATTTAACAAAAGAATTGACAGTCTGTCATAATCGTAATTAATATGGTAGGTAGCATTGCGATGCCTGTGAAACTGTTAAAATGTAATGGTCAGAATAAATATGACTGTAGAACACATGATAATGCCTGTTGGTCAAACTAGTCTTAGAAGTACTATGTAGTAGGAAAAACATTGTCTTATCCATGTGAGATATTATAAACCGAAAATAATTATTAATATTTAAATAAAAGAAGAAAATATAGATAACTTGAATTTCGAAAAACGTTTGCTTGAAACTATATCTTAGAATACAGTAATGGTCTTTAAATTTTACAGAGAACCGTAAGATCTTTATGAATTTCTGGATGAGGTTTGTACTTTAGTTCTATGTAATACATCACTGTCAGATGATTAGCATAGGCCTGTTAAATGTTCTATATTTGACTGTTGCCTTTCTGAAATTTAGAATCTAAACGTGAAACATAGGTTAACTTAAGACATAAAATGTGGCCAATAAACATGAACACGTCGTCTGCACATTACTTCAGTAAAATAAGTGAGGCATTCGCGTGTCTGATCCGCATCAAATTTCTAATACTTTCCTGCTAAGGGATGCTTCACTTTCAGTTTGGAGGAAATTTTACATCAAAACACTAAAGTCAGAAAAACATTACTGAAATCTTAGCCAAATGGAGGGATGCCATTACCACATTAGCGTATCACGATATAAGCAAACCAATCATTCCTGCATTTCTCGTTGAGCTATGCGGAGAAAATAGTCACGTGACAGTCATTTCCGGTAGTTGGTTTCAAATGTCGGCCATTTTCCTCGAGTTTTGTCGTAAATCGTTCTGCACTCCATTAAGTTGTCGGAATCAGACAAATATTTAGACATGAAACTCGTTGAATTCAGAAGTTGCATTGATGCTTTTGTTTTCCTTTTCTTTATTACATATCCTTCCGAGACACAGATCAGTAGACATGTAAATACATGCTACTGTTTCTTCCGCATATCCACCTTTTTCATTGGTATGAGAGAATATGATGTATGAAGAATTCTTAAACGAGATTATTAAAGGTGTACAAGACAAAACGTTCTTACGTTAAAGTCAATATTTGAGAAGGGAAAATACGATTGTTAAACTCTATATTCTGACTACCCTTTATTGTACATCAAAGACATAGGATGAAAGAAAGAAAACGAGCAACTGCAATATGCAGTGATCTTAAACTTCTGATCAGTTTGAAATATGTTGCATCCAATAAACATTTCAAAAATAATTTTCAGCCAAGCGGTTAAAGCAAACATCTACTGGGTAAAAAACATGGAAACGATGAAAAAACACTATAACTGCAGTACTGCCTTTATAGCACAACGCAGCAGTGAAAACCAGAAAAGGATGAAAATTATAGTAATAAAACGTGTTCGTGGGCCAAATACAGCGTAGAATACGGGAAGATGGTCGCTTTTAACGAACTAAGGTTCTTCCGTACTAATTTTCTTTAGTAATATGATACTACGCGGCTTTCTTCGAACAAATAACTCCAAGGTCCATCCGTAAAATTTAAGATTGGGAGCGCGTGCTTCACGCGAGTACTTTGCATACATCACTACTCACTGACAACTAAATAGGTCCGTGACGGAGAACTAAAGCAGACGACAATAAAAACAAACGCGCGCTTTAATGTTCTGGCTATTACATAAAATATTTTTATTGTAAAATCCATCGAATTGAGGGATTTCTACAGTTGTGCATTTGTAGCCCACCGAGTAATTATTTCTTTCCACACCATAAAATACAGGTCCATACAGCGATAATTCCAAAATTGACGCGATATATGACTTGTGCAAACGTCCACCGATGGGTGCGACCATATCAAAAGGAGATGAAACTAAATCATGATATTTAGGAACGTGACAAACTATTATTTATTTCCAGAACAACAGAGGGTGGTTGTCGTATAAATTAAGTGAGGAAATGATTCAGAAAATAACATTTACATATTTTCAGTTCTTCAGTCTTTGACAGGTTGCAGACATGCTTTTCATAAAGAAGATTGAAAGTAGTTCTCTTTTACGGAAAATGGTTATTTCTACCGGTCACGCGTCCCAGGTAAGGTAAAATTTTATACGGGAACAACAAAGCAAAGCATATCTGCCTAATGATGTTTTAAGAGATTTTTTAGCATTACTCACTGCATGTCGTTTTTGTAAGAGCCATTTATTGATATGTTCAATGGGTTTTGCTCAAGCAACTTTAATAGTTGTTAAGTAATCCCGATTCTTTTAATGAAGTCATATTTTCTAATTCAGTTGCACATCTCTTTAGCTGAACAACACGTTACTTTGTCCATTTTGTAGCAAAACTAAAACATTCCATATCAGTGAATAGTGCACGAGAGTCTTGCCATAATTTGTAAGAAGGTTCAAAAGTACCCATATTTGGTCATTTGTTGTGCCTTGAAGATGATGTGCCCTGAGGATGTTGTTGTCTGAAGATGTTATTGCCTTAAGATGTTGTGGCCTGGAGATTTTGTGGCCTGGAGATGCTGTAGCCCGAAGATGTGGCCTGAAGATGGTGCCTGAAAATGTTATTGCCTGAAGATGTTCCACGGTGGCCTGAAGGTGATGTGTGTCTGATGATGTAGTGGCATCATGATGTTATTGCCTGAAGATTCAACTATCATTGAAAGTTAGCATCAGAATAGATTGGACAAACTAAATGTTCGGCTTTTACTGTTGTATGCACATTCAAATCTAATACTGAATTTTCTAAAAACACTTTATAGTAAGCACTTAGTGCCGGATACATTTTAAAGTTGGTTGAACTTTTCCATCAGCTACGTAACAGGTCATGCACTAGTTTTAAAGTTTCTCGTTTTCGCTCGTGCTATTCTATTAAACTGCATGAATGTTTAATTTCATACCGGAAGTGACAGTTTTCATACTTTCTCCGACCGATAGTAAAATACCGCACATACGTTGTATGATTATGATCATATATATTATATGTGTATATTTAAAAAATGGAATAGTTTGTAAGGCTTTCTAGCTCCACAATGGTTCATGATACAATGTTTGTAGAAATAAATATTTTAGCAACATTTACTAAATTATTTCCATGCCTAAACTCTGTATGAAGTCAATAAATGCATAGTGAGGATTTGCTACATGATAACAGTCTGTTCATAAAATATGTTGATCATTGTTAGTTAAGATCAATTAGACGTAATCCTCTTGTTCCGAAATTGGTTTTAAAGTGTCGGGCCAACCAGTTATGCTGTTTATGAACAAAGACTTGATCTCTCTTAAGCCTTTGTGTCGATTTTTCTCTCAATTATTGCGTTTTGGGTGGAAAGGCAAACAAATAACGGGAGGGACAAGTGTCCTAACTGTCACATAATGAGGTTGTCAAGCAATGAGTGCGTTATCTAGCGATACTTAAATAAATGCTGGGTCGATGCGTTACACAGCTGTTTTCTTGTTGCTATGTCAATACAGGCAAGTTATGTAACATCGGAAAGAAGTATATTTTATTAGGCGTCAAAACCCTCTGATCTTACATCTTATTGTTTTTGTTGGTTTATTATGTTGTTTTTTTTATTATTATTTAAAGTCCCGGCCCAACGCGGGATTTCTTCCCTGATGAACTTGCCAAGACCCCAAAATGAATACCGTTGGCACGTAACAAAATTTGAAAATTTAAGGGAGTTTTGTTTTACCTGACTGCAATACCAGTCAGTTACGTTCATAGATTAATCTTATTGTTACTATTTGTTACAAGATTTTTAAAAATTAAATTGACAGTCTGTAAATGTAAAAATAGAAAAGTAAACATTTAAAGTTACATTATGCTCATCTTACTGCGCATGGTGTATTTTTGGTGACAGTTTTATAAAAGCAATTGTCGGTTGCTGTGCATTGAAATGTGTTAAACTTATGATAATTACGCATTAGTATTTGAAGTTGGTGCTTTAGAAATACAAAAATTGGACAAATAAAATAATAGTTCCTTACTTCGCAGTGATCTCCCTTGTGTTGTTGTAGTTGGTTGGTAGACATTTTGGCTGTGGAAGGGAAGCAACTCCTACATGCAGTTTTTTTTTTAAATTGACTCTTCCAGTCAAAATAGGAAAAGTAATATTTGGAAAGTTATTATATTGTACTGGTAGCAGGAAGAGTTTGGTGTATTGGGCAAAACGTTATTATTTCCTCTACCCTTTTTACACAAACCTATTTCAGATGGGTTTCTCTTTTCTCTCTGTATCTCTTTTTCGCAACATGCATATGCAGTTACAAGTCATTGTGTTCTCTTTTCATTTATCAGAAATTATTTTTTGTAGTGAACAATGTCTGTTGTGTTCTCATTTTGAACTGTTTCTCATATCTATGTATTTTATACTAAATTGAAATACTAAAATATAATATGAAAATGTATTTTATTAGACGTTCCTTAGGTCAAATGAAACCCTTAAAATATCTGTGTTGACCAAACACTTTAACAAATGTGATATTTAGCATATACCATAAAAATATAAACATAACGGATTAGATTGGTATATATAAATATGTCTCTTAAAATTGTTTCTAATCATACTCTATTGTTTTGAACAAAATAGAGCATTTCCTTGGTAGACAGAATTGGAAAAGATTGGCGTTGATAAACAAATTTAGAAAACTCAGTTTTTGTTCAGAAAGTATTTTTGGTTATATTTATTATTTTCTCACTCATTTTTTGTCAATATGTTAAAAGTAAGAATAAATGAAATTTTGGCGGTTTTTGGCCGCCCAAGTATGTCATATAGGGAAAATCATATAAATCATGTTTTATCAGTTTGTATTTTATGGGATTTTGAATAAATGCCCATTTTCTATTCAAAAACTTTGTGTTATGTTTTCTCTTATCCCATACGAGTTCGACCCAGTCTGTGACTCCAAACCCTGACGTTGGACAATACATAATTTTTTCCCCCGCAAATATAACGTAAATAAAAGACATCTTGGCCATGCATGTAAATTACTACAGAAGTTTTATGAGAAGACACCTAATAATGTTGGTAGAACTTATTGTCCAACCCTTTTGCTTTTACACACTTTGTCACTGTGATATTGCACATGTATCTGTTGCAATAAAATATAGTTGAATTAAGTTACGTAAGTCATTTTAATTATGATCATTTATCATTCTAACAGGGCTCGATCATCTACGTTTTACACTTTGGGCAGCAAAGGGAGTTAATTGAGTAAGAAATAGTAAATGTAAGGACTGAATGCCAGTCTAACCAAACCGGTGTTCTTTAGAACAATTTATATTTCTGCAGCTGAGTATCATATCGGTAACTTTAAAGATGTTTTCCATCAACGAACACGTGAATATGTTGACATTTCTTTCCTTGTTTCCCAAATACAAATTGCAAAAACGGGCGGCGATGCACGCATCAAAAAAGATAATTTTCAATCTTTAACAGGCTTTAATTAAAATCAAAAACGCAGCGCTTGTTTGTATAAGACGGTATGTACGAACGAAACGTGTCCTCTTTCACGCGGAACAGAATGAAAATTACGCAGTCAGAGAGGCTACGAATTCAGGGTAGACTGTTTCAGATATGTGGGCTCATTTGTGTTTGCTCAACTTACTAAGCCTGGAACAAGCGTACTTTGTATCCTTTTCTTTTATTCGAAAAATAAGGTCCACTTTTACAGCTTTTCAGTCGTTTTTTTTTAGATCATTCAGGTATCGAAATGATTTTGGTGCGATCACTTTTATACTTTTAACGTGATGATTTCTGCTCGATAATCATAAACAGGGTCAAACTAAAATTATTTATGGCATTGGCATACTGTATGCAACGTATGTTAACGCTTTACTATCAAAGACGAAGGAAAAATAAGCCAACAGACTTGCGAAATTGTAAGACTAACATTTGCTTTAGCATGACGTTATGCATGTGGGACATGCGCTATAGTGTAATTACTTTGTGGCTCTCGTGTTAATATTTATACTTGTAGCTTGAATTTTAATGTTGCTGACCACTGCTGTTAATTGTACAATGGCGTAGTGTCAGGTAATTCAGTAAATGTCCTCCATATCAAATCACGTGCGGACCCTATTCACGCAAGACCCCAGTATTTCATCTTCTCGCACGCGCACGAGGGAAAATTGAGAATTATTTTGTCCGATGTGGAGTCTCACTTACTCATTTTTTATCCCAGTGGTTGACAGAGTGAAAATGTAATCGCCGGGACATTGTAATAAGTCAAAATAGAACGAGCGATTATCTGTAGCGGCAGTTGCGACCAAAGAAACTCTATCTATCAGGCGTACGTTCCAATTTAAATAATAGCCTTCATAATGGAACAAAGTTGTTGTAGAAAATGCAATTATTTTGGGCAGGTAATGCATAACAGGCCAATTACATTTACGTTTTTACAAAATGTTGTAAAGTTATATCATACCATACATGTATTAGTTATCAATACCCTTTGCGTATGTTCATATTTATTTAATATATGCTATATTTTTAATAACCTTTTAGTTTATGAAAAATGCTTGCTAACTATCTCACATACTGTCTTGAAAATTAATATGAAATTTCCATAAAGAACATAGCCATTAAGCATTGGACGTTATTATTTAATTGCGTGACTGATATGTTAATTGTGTAGTACAACATTTTGTCATCACTCATTGAGTCAGGCTTCTATTATAAAGACATGACACTTATTTATGACATTGTTTACATCCGATATTTTGTACCCAGCAGTCCCATCAAGTTCGTCCAGCCATCTTGAATATGGCGCGTGCAAGTCGCGTGCCGCTCATGCGCATAATAAACCAAAATAAAGAATGTAGAAAGTATTTTGCATAATGTCCGTATTGTTCTAACAAATCAAATAAGGAAGGGACTATTCATTAGATTTGACAATATGAAAATTTATTGGGTTTTTGTCGGAAAATTGCGGAATCTTTGCAGGTGTTCACGAGAAATCACAGTGTCTTCTTAATCCGTTATCAGTACAATTGTTTGAGAAGGAATCAAATTGAATTCGTTCGCGTGCCGGAGCGAGCCTCCTGAATGACGAAATTCCAGATCATTTCCAGCAAAATAAGACTGTGGTTGTACTCTCCAGGGAGCTTTCCATATTCTTTTGTGATCTCTTGGTCTCATAAAGGCGACGTTTATCTCATTAGCGTAAATAAAATCACTTAATACGCGTCTTCTTTAGTTAACTAAACTGCACAGATAAGATCCGTCCCGTCAATTATGTTGCTCGAACTTCTTCTTCGTGCGTAGAAATATCATTATTAACGGACGATAGAGAATCCTTCCGACATAAAGCAACTCTTGCATAGCCGTATCTTATGCCAAAATCCAATTTTCTAACTGTCAAATATCAACACTGTAGTAGACGGGGATAGTGAGGAGAGAAATTAAACACGCCGGGAACACGGACTTCTTCCTTCCGATGTTGATTGCTCGTAATATAGTCCGGTGATTGGCGGAATGATTTTCGAGTTTATAGACAATGCGAGACGTAATCGATCAAAACATATTTATTTTATGAGCAATATCACAACATTTCCTGTGCATGAACGTAATGCTTCCTTGGCCAGCTTATCCAGCAATGAATAATGGTTGACCTGGCCACCAGACTGTTTCTGCGAAATGACAAACTGGTAGGAAACAGCCGGATATATTTATTATTAACGCACATGATTTTATACATTAATAAAGTATGCCAATGCATACGACTTTTGACAACTATAGAGCCTTGTTTTTGGTTCCTGTATTCTCGCGTAGAAAATTTAACTGGACAATAGTATATCTGTTGAATTCTCTGAACATGATACCAGGTTACCATTATCATGTCATATTGACGAAAGACAAAACAGTTTTGATTTTACTTTTTTTTATTCATATAAGTATTTCCTCTTTTATACAAACTGACTTAAAATTGAAACAAAACATAATGCAAATTTAAGAAATGAATACAATATACGTTTCTTAAAATCGTTTTAATGGCATTCGATAGAAAAAAATAGAGAGAAAGATTATTTTAAAAGTCATAAGCATCGGTCTGCAAAGTAAAGTAAGAATTAGATATACAACGAAATCCCGAAAATAAACCTCTTTTGATAACAGACCGATCTTGAAAATACGCCACCATTTTATTACTAGCTAATGGAAATCAAAAATTGGTCAGGCTAAAAAGTAAGCCGGGTACGAGTGATTTTGCAACAGTCAGTGTCGGAAACAATGACATACAAACACATTAATTTGTGTGGTTGCACAAAAAATTATTTTAACCTAAATCAGAGAGGCCACAGGATCTTACAGGATTTTAATATTTTAAATCACCCATTATATTTTGATTCATAGAAACTATCAGAGCTTGGGATCGTTGTCGCCAAGCCCGCTTTAGCAGTCACTTTAAGTTGCTTCAAAGAGCCGTAGAAAGGCAAGGCAAATGGACATAGACTCTAGGACATTAGCACTATGCCCAAATTGCACAGACGGACATTAACCCCTTCATGACTTTGCAAAGGTGGGCATTGGTCCATTCATTTAATTTCCTGAATGCATTAGCATGATAATTATCTTATATTATGTTTCGGCGCATGTATGTAAATCTAACAAAAAAGATTCAATTTAGCCTTTCTTCATGCTGTATCAAAATTTAAACTTTAGATTTATTTATATAATATTTAATCATCGTATGGCTACAGCGGGGCGTTCCTTAGTCAGTGTTTAGGTGATGACAGAAATAAACGTCGTAGTAAAGTCCCTATATACTTTGGAGTCTCAATATATCGATTGAAACTTGATGATAAATGAAATGAAGTATTGCAGTAGACGTAGACGACAAACTTGCAGACAACGAACAACATAATCTCAGTGACGTCTGCCAGGTTAATTTGCATCTACGATAAAGTTAAATTATAAAAAGAACAGTACTTAAGACAAAGAAATATTTGATCACAGACAAACGGCATTGTAGAGCTGCAATGAATATGTACGCCAACCATTGATTTCATACTGTTGCCCAATGCTTACATGGGTGTACAACATAATGCAAGAAGGTTTTGACTGTCTCGACGAAAAACTACATGTATACAGCTTATAAACTAAAATTAATTTAAACAAAACAGTTGCCATTTCGCATAACATTCATTCCAGCTCTACGCATTATTGTATAAGGCAATATAAAGGGCACAGTCTAATATTTAGACCAGAACAATAACGACACACCCTTACCAGGAAGTAGCACTATTTCAGGCTTCCTTTCTCTTTTCACCAAACCCATTTCGTTGGGCAAATATATTTTAAATGATTGAAACTTATTATACACTTTTAAGCAAATACACCTGCTTATATAGATAAACGTTGTATTTGCTCTGAAAGTAATTAAAAAAGTATTGCACATATAAATAGGAAGTAGCTCGTCTTCCAGAATCACTGCCAAACACCGACTTTTACAACTTTAACAAGTCACTTGTAAAGTCAAGAGTTGTTATAAAATATCTCTTCATCTGTGTTTACAACAAGTCCAATTCCACGTGCCCGCGGGGAACGGCGAGTTTTTTCTACTACTATGTAGCAATCTCGAAGCGGTGGGGAATGTTTCCACCGGTAAATGGCGACCTGGCAATTCCAGCGCAAGGTCGGCGTCAGTAGTAAGTGCCAATATGTGGTGTAGGCGGCATCGGCGTGGAATGGTGCGTCATATGTGGACTAGAAATGTTCTGATAGAATGAACAGCTTCCATTCGAAGGTGACCAGTAACTTGATGGTGGTGGGAACAAACTTGATGATGACGTCATTGGCGCATGCGCATTAAGGTAATTGAATTTTGAATTGTGGTGATAGCTTGACATGAACAAGTCCTGTTGGTATTTATACGCAGCGGGGTCTGGTGCACTTGGTTGCATTGCTTGTGCTAAACCAGCAAAGTCAAATTTGTAAGCGTATCTTTTCCCGTGTACTTTGGTCATAATGTTTTTATCGTAATAATATCTAAGTGCACGGCTTAGTTTATCATAGTTCATATTCGGTTTGCTCTTCCTTTCGCCCCATCTACGGGCAACTTCATCAGGATCAACAAGTTTAAATTCACCATTTGTACCTTCCCATAATATACAATTCACATTGCTACTGTCCGAAAGTAGTTCCAGCAAAAACTGCCACAGTTGTATTTGACCGCTACCTGAAAGTAGACACATGCTTTTAATATCTTTGTGTTTATGAATTTACAAAATACAATTCATTGTGAAATATACGAATTATTTTTGTTTATTTTTTCTTTGTTCTTGTGTAAAAAGAACCGTATGTAGTTGACGTAAGAAAATAGTTCCCGAAGGCATCATTATTCATTTTTGAAGAGCTACTTCTTCATTCAGCAATTATTTCGAGAACTTGTCAAATATTCCATTAGTCAATTGTGAATTATTTTCTTTCCTTGGAAATTTACGCTCAATTATATTGATGGAATAATCATCAAGATTATGGGGAGCAATCATTAAATCCTATTTCCGGAAATGGTCGGCATGACGCCATATTGGGTGTCTCAGTGTAAGAATAATTTACGTAATGGTCCCGGAATATTAAGATTTCGTCGCCAAAATCTCCTGCCTTAATGTTTAGACAATTTCCGAAAAGAAAAGTACTAATTTCGCTCTAAGGAAGGTGCGCTGTTCCAAATTACTGTGTTTTATGTCTTCCGAAACATTTTTGAACATGAATACGCTAAAATACCGAAAAGGATGCAAAATGTTTAAAATCATGTATAAAACAGATCTAAAGACGAAATTTGACAATCGCATCTTATACTTTTTGGACGGATACAAAGGCGAATTAGATCAATTCGTACCAAATTAAGTCGATACAACCGCACTTCGCCACCCTGGTGAGCCGTTATTATAACAATTTCCATGCGAATCGAATATCGCGGATTACCATTTGATGTGAAAATGTAGAAACATGGTCATGTAAATGATTTTAAAGTGGCAATTATGCCGTGAAAGACTATTATCAACGATACAACGATTGAACGTGGCATTTCAACGATGTACTCGATATCAAAAAATTGACAAATATGAGAGAGGCCTTTTGATGCGGCACGATTTTGCAATGATGTCGGATTGTTTATCCGGGTAGTTATTTTAGATGAGAATGATGGTTAAGCATTTCATAAGGGTCTTATCAAAACATTAACTATTATTTTCATAGTGAAAGTTTGAATAAAAGAACAATTATTTTAATCGATTTATTCATTTAATTTTCTCTCTCGATTAAACGGTGTCTGAATAATCAGAATCAAAATCAAACGCAGCTTTTATACAAGGTGTATTCATTACTATTCATAGGCTGAAGAAAATTTAATTTAATGATTATGCACAGTTATATTTTAGTTTCCTTAATGATTCAAACAAAGACATGAACCCACATTACATGATGACGATCTAAGTTTTTAATAAATGTACATCACACTTTGACCAGTATAATTATTATGTTACAGATACTGTGATTAAGAAATGAGCCTCTCTTCACGTGACAGCTTCCTTTCAGTTGATATTGACAGATAATATTTTATTATAGTGACATGTGTATAGTATGGATATACGTATACTAATTTATTCTAGCTCAATTGTGAAGAAAGCTTGTAGCTTATCGAGTCACTCTCGAGTCCGCTTCCAGGAAAAAACAGTATTGGTGTCATATGAGAAGACCTGTACGGTCGTGACCCCAGTGAGGCTCGAACCCGCAACCTCCGGGATGACCGGCAAACAGAAGAATATAATACATATTTCGAAGCACCCAGCCTAACGGGCAATACACACTTTCTAACTTGATAATAAAATATGGCTAAAGCGCAGTATTTCAGTTGAAATGTGTTCAATATGGATATTATTTGATATAAAATAAGAGGTTGTTAAGTTACTTATAGCATTGTACCAAGCACGAAACTGACCGTTATTTGTCCGAAGAAAATTCCTAACTTAACTTTTTAAATGGAAAATACATCATGTAAATTTAACGCAGTATGTATTTTTTTAAATGATATTACAAAAACAACAACCCACAATAAAACTTCCTGGGAAATGTTTTTGGTGAAGAAGCAACTTAAATAAGTTGGAGAAAGATTCACGTTAACATTGTTTTTGAGTAAAAAATCACAGTTCTGTCATTATTCAATTCTTACACTCAGTACATGTAGTCTCTATATGAGCATTAAAAGTGTCAACGGGATCCATAGAATGGACATTAAGTCAATTACTAAAGTTTATTAGATAGAAGTGTATAAGTTATATGATAAATGTTTGGTTTACCTTGAGGTCTCCATGGAGAGTTGCCTGGTTCTAAGGAGGGCTTCCCTAGTGCCGACAAGGGACTGTGTGGATGAGGATACCCTGAATAAAAGTAGAAAAAACGATAATAACAGAATCATGAACTCCTAGAGTAAGCATGAAACAGAGTTTGCAACAATTCGGTTAACAGGTCCCAATTGGTTAAATCAAATTAATACTTAAATTCACGCTGTGTTATGTATTGTTGTACAATTTTAAAACAGTTTAACAAGACCAATGTTGCATAAAATTCATATGAATTTTAACAAGAACAAAACTGACAAAAAAATGCCCCTTGTTAGTAAATATTTTCGTTCTGCATCAGTTGTTTATTTTTTAATTTTTGTCAGGACGAGTTAAAAAATTCTTGAAATCTGGCTAACAAAGAACTTTCTCTTTAAATCCTTTCACAGAAAAAAATGCATTCCCTGCGTGCAAACCACAAATTATGTACCAATAAACGATAAATCAACTATTTTACACATGTTGCACGTGCACAGCGATGGGAGAAATGTGTAAGAACATTTATTGTAGCAGCAGTCACTCGTCAGTAATGGTCTATGAAAGCGATAATCTTCAGTTAATCTCGGTAATAACTGGTCAATATAAGTGATCAACGCTGTCCAGATAATTGCCAGACCGTCACTAACTGAAACTTGTCAAATATTTCACAAGCAATGTCCACAGTGTCACGAAATCAGCTGGACCGTTTTAACAACTGTTAAAGTGTCGTCACTCATTTACATATATTTCTTTTTTACTTGCTTTAAGCCAGTTTTATTTGGTTTGTACAAAGTTACTTTTAGCACCATTATGGCAAAGCTTTCGATGCCTGATTTTAAATTTCACTGATAATCCTGTTTACTTATCCCCACCAATAATTTATATAGGTGTGTGACTTTTGTACTGTGTCGCAGACACGTGTACACGGCACCGTGACCTGTCCGCCAGTTAACAGAGGTTGTTTTATATAATGTATTAACTGGACAGCGATCTGTCACAAAATAAGCGATTCTAAAACAGAGTGCCTATAACGTGTGATTTTACAAATACTCAGTTTTTCAAATTAGTTTCATTAATTTGTATCACAAGGTGCGCACAGTTGAAAGATATATGTACGCATTGTAGCTGAATAATTATTATGATACAACATGTAAGTCATGAGGAAAGTGAATTTCCGTCATAATCCGTTTCACTCTACCCTCTCTCCGACACCCCATAATTTAAACCATGAGCCTTTATCAAAAAACCAAATCTATGGCCTGATACCAAGGAATTTCCGAATATAATGCACCACAAACAGAAGAATATTCTGATTAGAATGGAGACATAATAAATTATTATAAAGTATAATAATTAAGAATATTATGATTTATCTAAAATTTCTAGCGTTTGCGATTTCTTGGGATATAAGTTAATATTTTATTCATGTTCAGGTAATACGTCGGATAAAGTATATTTTAAGATATACGTTGCCTACCATTTATATATTGGACTACCCTTTAAGCATGTATGCCAAAAGTGGAAAACGATTGGATTTCCCAATGTATCATATTTTTAAAACTAATATTAAAAAAAACAAATCTGTTCAGTCCCTTCTCTGGCAAATTTTGTAAAGCACAGTATGTGTATTTGTTTGAAATAGAATATATAGTTACAAAAACGGCGTACACTGAAAGAATATTATTTGAAAAGTAATAAGTAACAGTATGAGATGTAAATTACCTTGATGGATCTGTGAACCTGGACTTTGAGGCGTCCATGCCGTCTTCCCGTACGACGGATCTGAAATATGTAATGATACATGATTTCAAGAACTTTTTAACGTGAAATAAAGCGTATATACATTGCAATGTCCACCGCAATAGAACGTTGGTAAAGAATCTTCCCAATCAGCTGTGCCTAGAAAGCACATAACTGCCTGCCCGAGACTAGCTCATATATTTAAGAATTCAGCATAATTAAAGTTCAGTTCTACAAAAAATGTGTATTATAAGACAACGAGGATACATTTTTTTCATACTTAATGATAAGCAGAGGTAATAGAACCGGATGTTTTTAAATGAGCAGGACATAAAATCGTATTATTATTTTTGTTACTGCAGTACAGCTTATAAAGGAACCATTCATATTTGCTTTTTGTGTTATTCCTAAATGCGGACACCTGAAAATGTTTATTATCTTTTAACAAAAATCTAATCAGGAATCAGGATTTCACTAATATAATAATAAAAAAATACAAATAGTGCAGAGGGTGGAAACATTTTAATGATATAAAGTTAATTTAAATGATGAAACAACAGTTCTTTTGAATCATGAAGCATCTCACCCTGATGTGTAACAATTACATAGTTACATCAACAATTACGCAATTCCTTGAACTGGAAAAAAAATCAGCATGTTCAAAAACAACTAAATAAATAATAAAATTTATTTCTACTGACTTCAATCATAAGCCCAAATACTCCATTCACTAGAAATGTAATAATCTTACCCGGAAACATCATTCCGGAAAAGCCGGTAAAGCTACACGCACGGTAGTAGTCTGGCTGTTTTATTCCTTGCATCGTTTGCAAAAATTATATTTGTCTATCTGCGAACTCAGCCTTCCTGTTTACTATGTTTTCCGTTTCCACTCAATTTTCCTCTTCCTCCTTTGATTTTGTGAGTATTTCCACTATTATCTTTTTCACCGGTGTAGTTTCCGATCTGAAAGTCGGTAATTTCCGAGTCGGAACGTCGAACTGCCGGTTACAAGAACTTTTCTGAATTTGGGAAGGAAATCGCGTAACGCTCATTTTAGAACCAGTTCCGATAGACTCCTACATTGCGACAGCAAATATCTATTGATTATTATAATTAAACATTTCATTACGATTGTAGAAAGAAAGCCGGATGCCAGCCTCTGTATCATTATTGTCCAATGAGAGAGCGGAAAGATCGATTGGGCGGAATTACTGCAAAATGGAGGAAGGCAATAGAATCGATCAAAGTCTGTGGTTGAAATTGACGCCAACAATATTCTAAAATGGTTTTAACGAATGTTTGATGGAAGTAATGTGACATTATTATGATTTTCTGACATGTTTCTGCAATATTTACTCTCGTTTTGTTGTTTAATTACTGGAATAAACATAGTTAAATAAAGAAACACGGTGTGTTTATTTTTTGTTTTACATTTATTTGCAGGAAACTATGTCGTTTAAGATTGAAATTAACAAAAACTATATTTACTCTGTAAGTAAGTAAATACCTATTTGTACCTTTACTCAAACTATAAACAAAATCTTTTAAGTGATACTTTGAACGTTTTATTTCATTGAAAAGTATAATGAGAATTTAAAAAAGACCTAAATCTTGTAAATATTTGTACTCTGATAAGGTATAACAACCTGATTTTCATTTTCTGCTTGAATTTGAATGTTGACTATAGACCATACACGCTAATTCCAAAGATATTAGAAAAAGTGATACATAAAGAGAAAGCGGGAGCGGTGGTGTAGTGGTGTAGGTGTCTGCCGCTCATCCCGGAGTTTGCGGGTTCGAGCCCCATCAAGGTCACGACCGCACTTCCTCATCTGACACCAGCACTGGTTTTTTCGAGGAAGCGCACCCGAGAGTGACTCGAGAAGCTCAAAGTATTTTTCACAATCGAACTAAAATAAATTAGTATAAGCTTAAAAGAGAAAATCGTTTTACAAATTAGTTAAATAAAATACATTTCCTATCTGCCTCTTTATAAAAAATATAAATTTGTATTTTGTAAGACGGAAAATTTACTAAAAATGAATTTGGAAATTAACTTTGATTTCAAGTTATCAATGAGTGTCATTTGTGTGACTAATATCTGGCTTCACTGGAAATGCTAAGCGGTATTAGTTCGAGCCTTGATACCGACCATCTCTTTTTATTTGAAGAAGTTGACAGTTTCTTACGGAGGATAGGGTTCTAGTGCAGGAACGATGCTTATGTTAGTCCGTTTTAACGTATTTTAGCTATTTTCACAGTTGAATATCCTGTATATAAAAATAACTGAAATACGATTGAACCGGCGTTAAATGTCGAGGACCAGAAGCGCAAGTGGCATCAAAGAAAAGAGTAGACATCTGAGTACTTAAAAAGTTTTATATTATCTTTTTCCTGCAGTCACCCATTTCATTGAAAGTGAACATATCTCTTAAACGAGTATAAATTCTAAAAATATCTTAATCTTTTTTATTTAGACGGCAATACCATACATTCTAGTATTTAGTCTTTTTATTGACGGCAACTCCTATTTTACATTTAAAGGCATTTTACATATAACGGCACATTTAATGAACATGAATACACATAAAGTGGTCTTTAGATTTGTTTCTTGATATTAGATGTATTTTTGCCGTCTTAAAATTCCTGGGTTAACTTCTAGTTTTCTTTTACTGAATTATCATTTTATTTCTTTTACGCTCATGAAATTAAACATGACCTGGGATAGTTTTTTTTTTATATAACCTAAGCATACTTTTCTTATAACACTGTATACACTGAGTTATTGTTGCGATATTACCAGTTTTCATCACTTTGCTCCTACTCAACACACTCCTGCTGTGGATATATTATGTTTGGTCAGCTACATTTGTATAAGTAGCAATAATTTCAAAAAAACTTACCTTGTACTGAAAGTCTCACGGTTAAGGTAAAGTGGGTAATTCATTTGTATATTTCTAATAATATCCTCGTCAAAATCAAAATTAGTTGCAACTTCAAATTCATGAATTGTAGATAAAGATCAAGCGTCTTTTAATTTAATTAAATATCTTGTCCTTGCATATTTCATTCGTTATTTGATAAAACTGACGGTCGTCATGCATTTTGCAAATAAAGTTGTTTAATTTAAAAAGCAGAAAAAAGTGTATATCAAATGACCGATGATGTATTTGGTCACTGCTCCCTCCTGAGCATGCCAGAATAGAGTCTATTCTCTGCTCATCTATTTACACTAGGGACTGCAAATTATGACCTCTGAACAATCCTTGGAAACATAAAAAACTCGGCCTTTTATTTTTATCCCTACCAAACGTTTGCACTGTCCCTTGTTTATTTTCCGCAGCGATAAAGAAGCGAGTTCGACAGATGCTGTTAACCCGAAACTATGAAAGTCAACGCCATATCAATAGTATAACATAAATATATAAATATTACCCTCTTCTGTTGTAACTTTGTAGTTGCTGAATGGGCAGCAGATACTTTGATTTCAATGTGTAACCAAGGAGATTATTGCACACAAAGAGAATTCTTAGAAGTCCTTTCTTTTAATTTGACAACAGGACCTTTTCCACCCACCACGTAAAGTACAAAATGCAATGTTTTGTTGCCACTCATTCATTGCCGCTGTTCACATCGTCGGAACTCACTGTTAATTACTTCCGCTTCTCTCCAGTCATTCAGTATTACAGTATAGAATAACCTGGGTTACCAAGCTGTAACATAGATAAATAAGAAAAAAATGGACAATTTTATTTCCTGAAAATATGGTCTTCATTACTTTTAACTTGCAGTGTTTCTTCTTGCCAAATCATAACGCATAAAAAGGCGAGAAAACCGAGTGCAGGGAGGGGTTTGAAACTTGGCGAGCAGTTTTGAAACGTTCATTCTGTCAGTAGATCAGCCGAGGGGTGATCAAACATGTTATATACAAGAATCAAAAGAAATATCGTTATTCCCTTTCTGAAGATCAACGTTTCTTTCCGAAATGCGTGCGGGCTTGATTGCCAGTAACAGTTTTATGCCATTGACATACTTAGACAAAAACTTACTGTGACTAAAAAATTAACCAAATCGAACTTAATCATTTAAAGTTTTTCCTATCAACTGTATTTGAAATAACGACATGTCAATATCTTTCAAATAAACTAAAGTATAAAACGAGTGGACAAATCAAATATATGTTGTCATAATGAAGTTGTTAAAGAAGGCTGTGCAAAAATGTTTGCATTCATGGCCTCTTTATGGTTGAAAACAGGTTTGTTTTGTGCATTTTGCATATCAAGGGCCCTTGTCAGAGAACAATTTTCTCATTAGTGTAAAAGTCTGATTACAATTTTTTTGGACAATGATACTTTTTGCTCTGACGACAGAAAAAGGCTGTATTGTTAATATTTTTCTTCAAAGATTAATATCATAACGTTTTACGTCCGCCAATCACCGTGTCAAGCCATTATCCGCGTACGTTCGTGCAGGGAAAGTTAATGGCTGACCGAGCATGCGCGGTCACGTAGCAACCGGCACGCGCCAGAGGGGCGTGTCAGATTCAAATTGGTACTTTACAGGTAGAATTACAGATGAAGGGTAATAGTTCGTGAAATGAGAAAAGTATAACAATAATGGGGTAGCTCTTCATCGGATATAACTTACTGTAAAATCACAATACAAAATTTGCCTTGTTGACAATCCCTAGACATTACCATTAAATGCATGGAAAACTGATAATTATCTCGCATATAAATGGCAAGATCACACAGGTAATTACAAAAAAACCTGTTGGGGGAAAAACAAAGGAGCATTGTAAAATGAGGTATCTCTTACAAGATGATAAAGATGCTGAATGTTTATTAATCTATCTAGAACTAAGACGAAACTTCACAAACCTTTACTTACTATGGTTTTACATGATATGACATGCCGATGTGCAGAATACAGATTTCGTTTTTACCAGATTACGGCTTTATAAAGGAAAGGAAAATAAAACTTAAGTATTTGAACAAAAAGTACATTATGCCGCTGTATCGCTCACCCGGTTTGACACTAGATTTCTGAAACTATACTGTGTACATTACAGCGATCCAAACAAACATGCTCACCACTATATTTTCCTGAAGAAGTAAACCAAACTAATCTGAAAGAATATATTCAAGGGTCCAACAAATATATTTGACCAGTAGCAATGGCCTTGGAGAGAAGATTTCAAAAATTCCATCCAGACCGCAGATTAAAGTGAGTTTGTCAAAAAATTACAACTTTAAACTAATTTGAAGAGTTTTAAAATTTTCACAATAACCACCAATAGTACCGTTTCTAACGAAGTAAACTCATCTGAATGAAAGCAGTATCTAGAGATATATTTCAAAAAATTATGGAGTGCCATCAAAGACTTATAACTATGATTTTAAATAATTTAGAATCGTGTTTCTCACGAAAACAAGTTTTTTTCTGTTGGTTGGCATGGCATCTAAAATTGCAGACCACCTAGATTTTAAATCCACAGGATGTCTGACAACAAGTCGTTTGGTTGAAATTTACTAAATGGTTTAGGACAGGATGATCTTCTAAGAACTTGCTGGCGACGACGCACGACAACAGCAACATTTGCGATATCAGCGCAGGTGTTATCCACAGATACATATGGACTCGCCACCCAATGTTATACTGGTTCCATGGTGTACGGAACATGTATTTATATATGCACCGTACAACATGGGACCAGTATTAGATTGGATGGCGAGTCCATACCCCACGCATCTGTGGTTTTGTCTATTTCATAATATATTTGACCCGCGTCACGGAAAAAGGGGCCTTTTGATATATTTTTTGCGAAGAAACATCCTTTTTTGTTAAAAATTGAAGAAGGCCATCGATTCAAAGTGGTCCTGTTTTCGTAATTTGGCGATACTATATGGAAACAAGTTATTGTGGAGAGACGAAAGCCCAAGTAAAGTGAGGTGAGTTTTGACATCCCTGGTATACGTATTCAGAATGTCGTAATTTTGTTGGTATAACTACTAGACGTAGATACTTGAAAGTTTTCGCAAATTGAAATATTGAAATATTGCGTGTACGAAATGTGCGCGAAAACTAGTTTCTGAGTATTTTAAGAATTTTAAATCTTTGCCAAACATGACGGTCAGATCTCGTACACAAAATCACCTTTCAAACATAAAATTCAAAGCCGGTAGTAATCGCCAACACAAGGTGAAAAAGTAGACCATATAAAGTATTTTGTCCGAATATCCTTTGTTTCTTTTATTCCACTAACTGTATGACCCGTGCACATTGTTAAAAATGTGGTACATGTAGATGTAAAATTTATGCACAACTAAAAGAGAAATAAAACCCCCACACATATCAATATTCTTAACATTGGTGTGAATTTTGTATCATTCATGATGACAATAATGCATCAATGACACGATGAGGATTTCGGATTTACATAAAATACATCACGGTCACAAAACTCCGTATATCACGACTCTGGATATAATGAAAGTCTGGGTACATGTATAAGGAACACATTTTCTTGGTCCGATTTTTTTATTTTTTTTATTTTATATAAAAATGCTGTATGGATATAACATACTCCGGATTGAAGGAACACATTTGAATGGTCCTCAGGAATCCGTTAATTATATACGAAGTTTAAAATATTATCCAATTACATTGCATGTGGGATTAAACCTACGACATTTCGACGTTATATATATGTCTACAAAAGTGCTGTAAGAATTGAATGGAGGACACTTAAATATAAAAACGGTCACTAATTTGAAAATGGTCTCAAAGAAAAACTTATATCACATGCTTGACCATTTTTACCTTCAAGTTGGGGATATTACAAAGGAGAACTCTACCCTTCGGTCATTTTCCCGTAATTTGCACGATTTGAAGTTTAAACGTACACTAGAGCAATGACGTACATACAATTATAAGTACGAAGCTTCAAATAACTACAACAATCAAGCTATATTCCCATCCTCTGATGGAGGAGTCATTATGCACCTGATATTTGATGAAGCGGAAACGGCGTACCGCGCATGTC
>JAFMSR010000012.1:28106177-28174577 GCA_022818135.1 Saxidomus purpurata
TCAAGAATAACATAATTATATCGGAAACTATCTCGTTTGGGCACAAAGGCCAGTTAAGTGACTTTTTCTAATGAATAGTTATCTAATCTAAAATACATAATATATAATAAAAAATAATTAAATAAGTGGTAATGAAGGTTTCACTGAACTACAACACGCATACTTACGCTTGTTCTATACTTATATTTGTTGGAATTGAAACTTCAAGGTTTTTTGAAAATCTTGTCAATAATTTGATTAAATACTGGTTTGAGGTTATCTAAATGTGCTCAGTTTTATGGCGTGCGTCTTTAAAATTAAAGTAATAAAAATGGCAAGAATGAATAAAAAGTCATAAAACTGGACACATTTAGATAACCTAATTTGTGGAAGTTTCCTGAAGAAATTAAGAGAATGTTTTCCTGTTCTTTACATATGCTTTCGCACTTTGTAAGACATTACGAAACTCATATATTCATAATTTCCACAAATTAGGCTCGTAAAAATCTTCAAAAACAAATCAAATCAATCTAGGCAGTGATGTGATAAAACATGTACTTTTGGTATAGTCGAATGATGTTTCAAATAAATCACACTTTAACTTTTCTTTCTCTCTGCCTTTCATAGAAATAAGCAACACAGAGGTTTAGTAAAAACAATTGGAGGTCGTCCGTACACTGTCCAAAATCGAAGAAATAACCGAACTCGGGCAAGACAGTTTAATTTTCTGCTGGGTGAAAGGGGGTTCTTCAATTTAAAATTGCTTTTCAAGTTCCATCGGCATTTTCAAACAGAAGAAACGCAAACGTAGAACGAATGAAGGTCTCTTTGTTGCTAAATGGGCAAGGAAATATCAAGCAAAACCTCACTTTTTATCATTTAAAAGCATTTCCATGTGCACCGCCAGATCTGGATAACGTGAGTTCTAGAAGCAGGGCTTGATGTTCAATAGCCCATGTCTGATAGGTACACGTAGTGCTAAAGAGGCTGAAAATAAAATCGAGTGCACACTTACAATATTTTATATAATAATTAAAAAGTCAGTCAAATAGTTGTTGTATGTTAACCAGGTAGTATTGCTATCCAAATTACAACTTGAACAATTTTACTTCTGACGTATTCATACATTTATGACAGCAAATATGAGTAAACATTTTGAAAATGGAAGAAAAGTCAACAAGCACACTGTCGATATTCTCTAACTAACCGTGCAATAAACCACAAGGGCGTTGTGATTTCAAGGTAAAAATGCCATCATTAAGTTGATTGATTTGAAACGTAAAAAAATATTAAAACTCGACACAGTAGGTTGCGCTTTTTAAACCGTAACAATGGTCGTGTGTCCGGTAATGAACGTACTAGCCGATGTCATTGATATACGAAACGTTTGTGAAATCTCTAAAACAGATCGTCCTGGGGGTCATAAAGCCTGCATAGTCAGGTAATGATCAAGGCACGCTACAAAATTGTATCTTTTATTGAAACGACCATAGACAGCTTCTCGGACAAATAAGCCACCCGTGTATGCTACTTGGCAAAGTTAATTATATTAATGTCACTGGTTGAATGGAGAAATCATTCCGCTTAAGCAGACTTCTTTTTCGTGTCATCATTTGAAAAATGTCGTTTCAGCCAAGCAAGTAAAGCCAGCGCCTGACAAATGCTTGAATGTCATTCGCAAAGTTCTTCAGAACGGTTTAATCTTTTTATTGTGTTTAGAAAGCATGCAAACCTATACATTTTTAGAAAAGTCTTTTATTTTTATCTACAATAAACAAACCTAACAAAAATGATGACGCTCATGATTAGAAAAAGAATCAGGTCATTAAATGTAATATATATTAGTATATGAATAAATGTGCAAACGGCACCTGAAACTATGCGTTTAAGAAGTGTTTGTCCCATCTGCATTTCATTTCTATTGAAATATATGGAGATTTAGGGCGGAGCTCAGCTCTCTGATGTCACAGTCTCACTAATTGGAAAATACGTGAAATAATTATTTTCATATTCGAGATATTGCGTAAATGTGGAGAATACAAGTTGCATTTTTGAATGAAATGTGATCATTTGATTGGACTGGTAAGTAGGACAAACTGTAAAACGGTGTATTTCGATTTTAGCTTGACTAAATATCCAATAAAAGAGTAAAAGGCAACGGACCGTTTTACTAGACTTTAGCACACTTTGACGTAATTTTTGACGTCATAACGACTCGCGCGTCAAAACGTTGTTTAACGCATTACTTACAACAGTCTGTTTCATTCTTTGCTTGACGAAATACTTCTCAGATAAACAAATCAATTCTTTTTATACTCGTAAAAAATATCAATTTTGTCAAAACATTGGAATAACTTGATAATTAAAGTCATGTTTGAAATTACCAATTTCAGTCATCGGCGAAGGTCCACGTTCGTTGTGTATACTAACTTTGCAAATTAGGCCATTCTACACTTTCTTGTTCACAGGGATTTTGTTAAAACATTGACTTTTCCTGTTATAAACATTTTGAAATGATTACAGCTTGCTTTGAGTCAGTATCGACCTGTGAGCACAATAAACCAAAGAATGAAAAATCGACTTGACAAAGTGAACGTAAATAATTTCCACAAACATTTTCTTACCGTAGATGGAGTGTATTGATTCTGTCATTCTGTTAATGTCGCTGTTTATTTTGCCACAGGGCAGCTAATGGAAGTACTCAAACGAGCAAGTGTTAGTGCAAACATTGTATCGGACGTTATATCTTTCCGTCTTCCTTCCTATCTTCCGTCAAAAACGGACAATAGTCCACTCGATATTTCCCTTATAGCGACTTGTGTGAACAATCTTTATTAAACCAGTGATCACCAGTCTCTGCTGTCTGAGATGTGTAGGTATCTAAGGGGTATGTCAAAACGTATCTAAGAGACAGGTCAAAAGATAGTTAAGGGGTATGTCAAAAGGTATCTAAGAGATAGGTCAAAAGATATTTAAGGGGTATGTCAAAAGGTATCTAAGAGATAGGTCGAGTATGGTTGGCCATCGCCACCAAAAATAATTAAGCCGCGGTAAAAATATTTTAGCTCCGGTATAAATATGACTTTAGCCGCGGCATAAATATTTAAGCTCGATTTAAGCCGCGGTTAAAATATTTTAACTCCGATAAAAATGCGATTTTTGCCGCGGCTTAAATCAGATTTATGCCGGAGCTTAAATATTTATGCCGCGGCTAAAATCATATTTATGCCGGAGCTAAAATATTTTTACCGCGGCTTAAATCAGATTTATGCCGGAGCTTAAATATTTATGCCGCGGCTAAAATCATATTTATGCCGGAGCTAAAATATTTTTACCGCGGCTTAATTAATTATTTTTGGTGGCGATGGCCAACCATAGTCGAGAGGTATTTATATGGGGTATGTCAAGAGGTATTTATGGGGTATGTCAAAACGTATCTAAGAGATAGGTCAAAAGGCATTTATGGCGTATGTCAAAACGTATCTAAGAGATAGGTCAACAGGTATTTAAGGGGTATGTCAAAAGGCATTTATGGGGTATGTCAAAGGGTATTTATGGGGTATGTCAAAACGTATCTAAGAGATAGGTCAACAGGTATTTAAGGGGTATGTCAAAAGGCATTTATGGGGTATGTCAAAGGGTATTTATGGGGTATGTCAAAACGTATCTAAGAGATAGGTCAACAGGTATTTAAGGGGTATGTCAAAAGGGGTATGTCAAAAGGTATTTAAGGGGTATGTCAAAAGGGGTATGTCAAAAGGTATTTAAGGGGTATGTCAAATGGTGTTTATTGGGTATGTCAAAATGTATTTAAGGGGTATGTCAAATGGTCTTTATTGGGTATGTCAGGGGTATGTCAAAAGGTATTTAAGGGGTATGTCAAAAGGTATTTAAGGGGTATGTCAAAAGGTATCTAAGGGGTATGTCAAAAGGTTTTTAAGGGGTATGTCAAATGGTCTTTATTGGGTATGTCAAAATGTTTTTAAAGGGGTATGTCAAAAGGTATTTAAGGGGTATGTCAAATGGTTTTTAAGGGATATGTCAAAGGGTATTTAAGGGGTATGTCATATAATGTTTATTAGGTATGTCAAAAGGTATTTAAGGGGTATGTCAAAAGGTATTTAAGCGGTATGTCAAATGGCATTTATGATATGTCTAATGGTGTTTATTGGATATGTCAAAAGGTATTTAAAGGTTATGTCAAAAGGTATTTAAAGGTTATGTCAAAAGGTATTTATGGGTATGTCAAAAGATATTTAAGGGGTATGTCAAAAGTTATTTAAGAGATATGTCAAAAGGTATTTTTGGGGTATGTCAAAAGTTATTTAAGAGATATGTCAAAAGGTATTTATTAAAGATATATATGATAAAAGGTATCTAAGGTATATGATAAAGATCATCTAAGATATATGATAAAATGTATCCTAGAGGTACGCCGAAAGGGCATATTTATGAATGAAACATTCCTGTGAATATTTGGCAATCATACAAAATATATTAAATTCACTTGGTAAATGGTAGCTTAAGGATAATTCCTTTGAAATTGTTTCAAAGTCTGACAAATGATTTATGAGGAGAAATGTGTTCATATCAGATTTCAGATTGTTGTGTAAGAAACATTGTCCCGCTTCTCTGGCAACCATGCATTTTGATGAACCAGCATGGCTTGAATGACGTGCGTCATCCGAGGAAAATTTGAGTGAAAAATACAATCTATTCACGGGAAAAGGTTTTATGAATAAGATTACATCATGTTTCTTTTTTTCCCTTTTTTTGACGTAATGATCAACTATTCGGAAAATGTCTGTGAACACATATTTTAACTGTACAAGCGGTTTCTAATAATAGTGTAGCAAATACCCTGTGGTTGAAAGCACCTAACCGGTCTATAAAATCTAACAATGAGTGTCATATATCAAAATGTTCAGCAGGCTCTGGGCAATACGAAACGGAAGTTCATTTTTACCAAAATGGTTGGAGTCGACAGAAATCCAAGATGGCGTCCAAGATGGCCGCCATAATGTAGAAAACAAGCAAATATACCTTTTTCTGTCACTACTTTGTCGGGTATGTACAGATTAACACCAAATCTGTTTTATTTTCACTTCACATTAGTTCTCTTGACAAATTTGTAATCATGATTTATTTAAGTTATAGAGGTCAAGGTCAAATTCAAGGTCAAAGGTCAGATTTTGTGAAAATTGGACATTCGGATACATATTTTTCTATGTTACATTCCTTATATGAAGCACATCACCATTAATTATTTGTCAAAATTAGCAACAATGTATTTTCCTCAAATTATTAGAACTGTTTAGTTCAGATATGTTGTTGCCATGGCAATCCAAGATGGCGTCCAAAAAAGTCGCCAAAATTGAGAAAACAACCAAATATACCATTTATTTGCTACTACTTTGTCATTTATGTACATATTAACGCCAAATCTGTTTTATTTTCACTTCACATTACTTCTCTTTAAAATTTGTAATCATGGTTATTTTAAGTTATAGAGGTCAAGGTCAAATTCAAGGTCAAAGGTCAAATTTTGTGAAAATTGGACTTTCGGATACATATTTTTCTATGTTACATTCCTTATATGAAGCATATCAACATTAATTATTCAGCAAAATATACAACAATGTATATTCTTCAAATAATTAGCACTGTTTAGTTCAGATATGTTGTTGCCATGGTAATCCAAGATGGCGTCCAAAAAGGTCGCCAAAATTGAGAAACAACCAAATATACCCTTTATTTGCTACTTCTTTGTCATTTATGTACATATAAACACCAAATCTGTTTTATTTTCACTTCACATTAGTTCTCTTGACAAATTTGTAATCATGGTTATTTTAAGTTATAGAGGTCGAGGTCAAACTCAAGGTCAAAGGTCAAATTTTGTGAAAATTGGACATTCAGATATATATTTTTCTTTGTTACATTCCTAATATGAAGCACATCAACATCAATTATTCACCAAAATTTACGACAACCATATTCTCCAAATTATTAGCACTGTATAGTTCAGATATGTTGTTGCCATGGTAATCCAAGATGGCGTCCAAAAAGGTCGCCAACATTGAGAAAACTACCAAATATACTCTTAATCTGCTACAACTTTGTCACTTATGTACAGATTAACGCCAAATCTGTTTTATTTTCACTTCACATTAGTTCTCTTTAAATTTTGTAATCATGGTCAGTTCATAACATGGTCAAGTTATAGATGTCAAGGTCAAACTCAAGATCAAAGGTCAAATTTTGTAAAATTGTACATTTGGTGAGATGTTTTTCTTTGTTACATTCCTAATATGAAGCATATCAACAGTAATAATCTGCCAAAATTTACAGCAATGTTGTTTTACAAATATTTGGCACTGTTTGGTTCAGATATGCTGTTGCCATGGTTATTCAAGATGGATTCCAAGATTGCCACCAAAATGGAGAAAACAACCAAAGAATCCCTTTACTGCCGCTAGTTTGCCTTATATGTACACATTAACACCAAACCAGTTTTAATTTTAATTCACATAAGTTTTCTTTTAAATATTTACTCATGGTCATATTTAGTTGTAGAGGTCAAGGTTAAACTCAAGGTCAAAGGTCAAAATTTGGCACCCCACATTCGACAAGATGTATTTCTTTGTTACATCCCTGAAATGAAACATATCAACAGTAATTACATATTTTATGTGCAGCAAGGACAATTCGTAAACAGACTCATGTACTTTCTTGCATTTATTTTACAGTATTCTATCTTTAGAAGGACAAATAGAACTTTTGGACTGCTGCCTTATTCCATCTATTCATAGTAACAGAAAATCCAGAGATGTTGATGTTTTTAAGTCAAAAAGAATAAGAAAGGACGCTTAAAATAACTGTATAACAGTCAACAATGCTCATTCAGCGATCTACTTTTTTGCAGTCATAATCTGTGTGCATTACTCATTTCGAAACATTGAGTGGTTATTTACATCAGTAAGTAGTGTTCATGGAAGAGTGTTCACTATGTAGTGTTAAACAAACAATACTGAATGAGTATTACTCATTTACCAGAAATCAGTGAGCACTAACTGTTGCGTTAACGTGACTTTTTGAATAATGTTCAGTTAGTATTTATCACGCTTGAACGTTCAAAAAGTTTACTCAAGGAGGACAGTTCACTATGAGATTTTCCTGATTGAAGATAATTCAGTAAGTATTACTTAGTAACGTTCAATGCTTGTTACTCACGTCGGCAAATTGAATAATCTTTTGACTGATGAGTAATATTCACTAAAACTGCTCCCTGAGAAATGTTCAGTGATCAACACTTGATACAAGATGCGTACGTACTACTCGGTTATTAAAACTCTGACCAATGATCGCTTGTACTATTTCATGATTTATGACCAGTGAGTATAACTTAGTAAATTATGTTCAGTGAATAATTATATGCGGTTACTACTCACTGAGTATCGAGTACTACTCTGTATTCAGTGACTGCTACTCACTGAATATCACTCAGTGGAACTCAAAATATTCAGTGAGAAGTGTACTTATATCTACAGAAGACAATCAGTGATTATAACTTCACTACTGATCTAAACGTGGATTTACATGATACCATTTTGACTGTTTCAATGTGTATTTATCACTGAAATACATCAGTGAATATTTATAGTAGAGAATTGTTCACTGGACATTGACTTGTAAAAATAATTTTAGTTTATTCATTGCATAATATTTACTGAGCGGTGTTCACTAGTATTTCATAAGTAGTATAAACAGCTCATTGACGATTGTCATATTTAGGCATTATCGCTTAGTGGTACTCAGTAAATAGACTCGGGCCTGCGGGAGAGTTTTTTTTACGGGTCGTAACGCTTAAACCTCGAACAAGGATGTTGGACCCAAAAAGCACATATTTAAAAACAAGACGAGTTTTTTCTTCAAAAAGCCTGTGTTCGATAGCCATCCTTTATATTGATGAAACAGTTTCTAAACATTACATTTCAAGCCAACCCTGTATATATGAGTTCTAGAAAATGTGCATTGGATGAAAGATAACAATATAAGTCGACGCTGGCTCAAACCACTCTTATTGGTGCGGAAGAAAGTAAATTAGATGCCAATGACAAGGACCTGTGGAATTTATGTACGGAATCAGAACCGTTCAATTCATCATTCGGTCAAATATAACAACTTATCTCTTTGCTCGGCTACAAGAGTTTTAACAATTATTGTAAGAAATTGACACCTTTAACAAGAAAGGAAAAGCCACAAGTTAAATAAATATTAAAAACAGTAAGTTTTGAGAAATTTTTGCTTACGTTACATCATGCAGAAGAAGATTATATTTATCATTATGAAGTAGTAGTAAGAGGTTAAAGCTGCATTTTCCCACAGATTAACTAACATGCCAGTTACGATTTAACAGATTAACTTTCTTTCCCAAGAACAGCAATTAAGGTAATGGCTAACTGTGTTCTTTGAAAATCGTTACACACCAATGTCAACAATACTTTACAAACGAGACCTGATGGCGATCAGTCACAAAATGTCGTTTGTGCGTGTGTAGTCAGCATTTACATGTTTCCAGAATGTTGACAAGTCGAAACAAGTCATAATTAACGTACTTTATGGCCATGCAGAACCGTTAAGAGCAAATGGTCAGACATTTACATTGAAGACCACGCGACCTAAGTGAGCGTGCTGGAACAACAAAGCGTGTTAGCACCGGAAGGACTATCCGAACACTTCCGAACATATCCGAAATCTAATTATGGCGGGTCTAATGCAATTTTATCCATGCGGAATAATTTGACCCGGGTGACATAAATGTTGGCAGACACACTAGCTGTCACAGCCGTCTTCATTAGTGTCTCTAGGTATGTAACCAGCTACAAAGGTTTAAAAATAAAAACTACTCATATAATATCTTTCATTTATTCTCAAAATATTTTGTCTTGCTCTACGAGTTTTGTGTCAGATGTTGCCCTAAAAAGTCTACATCATGATTATCATGAAGAAAGACATTTAGCAATGATTCATTCTGACAGAGAAGAAATGGTATAATTTAAGCTATAACTAAAATACAAAGTATAGAAATCTGTATAATAGGATTGTTTTATTTCTGTTAAAGACAATTGAACAGGAATGTGGGGTATTCACCACAGGGGTCCAGTCAGCCATGCGAATTCACAGTAGATGTCAATTAACATGACTGGTCACTGGTAGACTAGCTTCTGTTTATCATATTCAGCTACTGTATAACTTCCTTACATTATGTACAGATAATGTAGGAAAGGGATGTTAGTTATACATAAATTTTAAGACCTTCATAAGATGTTATTATTATATTTTATCAGTTATCTTTTAGGTACGTAATTCCCAGTCAAATTAGATTATAAAAAAATCAACACTTAGTTATTATAACAGAAATATTATGACAGAAACATAAACTATTTTTTTTACTTTTAGATTACTGAAAAATAACTGTGATTTCAAAGTTAGATTGAGTAATGTTTTAAATACTCAATCAATTACTCTTACAACAAACCAATTATCACTAAGATTAGATGTTTTAGCTTATTTTACAGTTAGAAGAAGTGTTCAGTTGCACTTATAATTTACAAAGAAATAAATAGAAGGATTCTTTATACATCAAAAATGCATTCAGGCCACACCACAGGAAGGTGCTTAATTACTTGAGCATATTAACTTTCTCAGTATAACTTTAAAAAAACAGTTTATATAAACAACAGGAAATAAGTTATAAATCAATTATCTGTACAAATCAATAAAATTTATGGTTCTGCTATTGTACTACATATCAAGTCTACTGACACGCTGCTGGACCTAATCAGAGAGGATTAAAACTGATAAGGGGCAATAAAACGATTAAGATATTTGACCACCTGCGGTTTGGGGGGGTCACTTATGAAGGACATTTTAATTGTCTTTAAATAAAGTGAAAATCGTTTTGGCTATTTTGGTCAAAAATTGAAAATTCACATACAGTTATCAGTGTTTTTTTTCACTTTCTGTAAGGAAATATTAAATTATAAGTCACGATTTCCATACATTCAGTGAATTTGAATCATCTTACTTGCATTAATGTGTTATGGCCGTTTTAAAGAGCACTTTAATGTAGTATGTGTTTATTATTAAATGTGAAAAAAGAGCAAAATGTAACTTGTTGTGATAAATCTTACTCCCTACTAAGAATGGTAGCAAGAACACAATACCATATAAAAAAGATCACAGTTATGTACTACACAGAATTATTATACATTTTGTGTACAAGATTCAAGATTCAAAGTTAATTTATTGTAACGTATACATGTATATAGTATTTTGTTACAAACAAATGCCTTGACAAATTTATCGTGACAAATATAAATACAATTATAACGGATTCTTACATAGAAAAAAGTATTACGTATAAAAAAATGTATGAAGTATGTGTCAAGAGGGTGAGCTAATAACAATAGTACAATTTTAGTGTACATCAGAGTGACAAATTGGTATAATAATTATCATGATAGGAACATATATTTTATTTCTTTATTTGAACATTTAGGAAAAAATAGTCATGCCTTGTAACTCAGTAAATATTTTGAAATACTATTGTACATGTACTTTTCCGATAAATGTAATATAACTATAGAAATCGCTGATTTACAGAACTTGAGATATTCGAATGAAATTGACAAAAATATAGAGTGAACTGTAAATTTAGCCAAGATCAACATACGGAGCAATTCCCCACACATTGAATGTTGTGGGCTTTTCAAGTGTGCCATTATCTTTTAAATCACTAATTCTTTTTTCAACGTGAGACACAACCTCAGCTAACGTAACTAATCCCCAGCAGAACCCACAATGCCGGAGTTAGATCACTATATTTGCATGCCATGGGAATCACAGAATGTAAACTTTCCCATGTTACGATGTCAATATAGAAAACAATAAGTCTTTTAGTGCGGATTGATTACTGAAAATTCTACATCCGTTTTGGTCTCCAGTTTGAGGAGCAGACGCGGGCTGTACGTCGATACCTTTTACCTGCTCACGTGTATATCAAAGGCAAACACTTTGGATGAAAAGCCAGGTATTGTCCTATAGGAGTAGAGCTTATTGGAAGAATCTTAGTGCTACAAGTGAAACTGCACGCTTAATCGGATAATCAAGAATCAAAGTGCTGTGTGTTGCCTTATCTAGGCAAGTCATGTGTCCAGCATTCAGCGTGTATGCATGCAAATGAATTGTGGCTTTTTTTCGTGGGAAAATTCTGCTCTGCATGGGTACTTACTCTGGGAATCAAAGTGGTCCATTCGTCTGCTTACGAAAAAAAAAAACACTTTAAAATACCAGTATATTTCTAACGAAATCCTGTACTAAGCTGTTTCATTTTATTTCAACATTCACCAAGTAATTTGTCGTTTATAGCCTAAATGCTATACTGAGATATGCTCGCCTGTTTTGGTGACAGTGAAATACATGCTTGAAGGTAATAAAATCATCCTTATGTATATAGTTTAGCAATCTATATAATGGGCTAAAACTATTTTATCTATTCCATCAAGGAGCATATGTTTAAAAATAACACTTTTGACTGATAGATTTGTCAACTTATGATACTGTGCTGACAATATAGAGGATAATTGTTGGTTTCGGTGTAAGATCACGTTATAATTTCACCGAGTGGGCACCAAAAGTGATATTTTCACGAGTGGCGCAGCCACGAGTGAAAATAACAACTTTTGGTGTTCACGAGTGAAATAAACGTGACATTACACCGATACCAACAATTTTTCTGTTTATTTTATGGTTAAAACTCTACTTTTATTGAGTTTGTTTCTATAAAATATCGAAAATCGCGGGAAACGTCATCAAAAAACATAGCGCAAATGACGTCATTTTAACGACGTCATCGTCGCATGGTTTCCAGCATTAATTACGCTCGGTATACTTTTTGACGTAAATCCGGGTTAAAGATTGCAAAAAACAGTGAAAAATAAAAATGGTAATCCACTGTTTCAAAACTGTGGATTATCACTTTTATTTCACTGAGAAAACTCTATAATTCACTGGAAAACATAAAATAAAAATTCTTTAATATGGTAATTAAGAGATCTAGAACACTGTAAATGCAACAATCATGAGAGGTATCCTTTCTGATAGAGACAAAAAGACAGTCATTGCTATATTTGCGAAGGGGGGGGTGAAAAAGAAAACAGCTATAAAAGCCCTTTCGCAAAAAAAAATTCTCTGTAAAAAAATTTTACGACGGCCAGAGCTATTCGGTGAAGTTGGGTAATTTTGCCAAGCTGCAATTTGAGAGAGAAAGCTTGCCAGTTCTGTAAAAACCGTGTAATGAGACACTCTCATAAAACGGTTTTATTTCACGATAATACTCAATTTATCAACGAGATTACCAATTATGGCATTTTTCATCTTAACGAGCGCTCAGGGTTCCAATCGCAGTTTGAATCTTTCATTAAAACTCAAGTCACGTGTCCATCATCTCGAAATTTCTCGCGATATCGTCGTCATTGGCGCGACAGATAATTTGCTCTGCACACGCCCAAGAACAAATTTTTGCAAAATTATTCCAGTTTCTTTGAAATTATATCTGAAAACTATATTGTGAACAAAGTTACGTGTAATTTATTCTGAATATTTACACAACTACAAGATCGTATAAAAAATCAGCCGCGTATAAGCATCATAAACACGATAATAATAAAGATTTAAGATACTACAGCCTAATGAAATAGTGTAATAATGATATAATCCTTACACGTTTAACACGTTCACTTACATTTACACGTTTTTTCCATTCTATTTATCATATCAAATGTTCCAAATGAGCTTGATCTTGTAATGCATGTTTTACCGGAGGCACATTGTGGCGATATCACATCTCCAGTCACAATAATTATGTCTTGAAGTTGAGGAAATGTTGAAGTCTTTGGTTAGAACTGTTGTCGTTTAAACTGTTAATTACAAAATTTTAAGGTTACTTTTTCAAACTACGAGACATTATTATTGGCATCCAAATTTTTTCCTCTTTTGCACTTTTGGTGCGTTATTTGATAAATGCAAGACTCAATGTCAAGTCATATATGAAAGAAGTATTCAGTTCTATGAAAACAAAACAGACTCAGTCAGATTTTTGCATAAAGAAAATACAAGCGTCAAAGGTTAATGGTAGCGAGTGATTCTTTCTTTGGGGCCAGTGTAGATCGTGATCAGCATGTACACATCGATACAGTCTGCTCATGTTCTACAGACAACACATTTCTCTGCAAATACGCCCCTGTCAACAACTTGATGGTACTGGTAAAATTCTAGAGATTGTCCTTTCTGAAAGAAATCAGGTAAACCTTTTAATGCATACATCTAAAATTATAATTGCATATCGGCACGTAAGCCGTTTGACGAAACATCTAAAAGGATTTTGCAAACTACACAATGGTACAGAAACAAATCTCAGACCATGTAGAACTATTTTATCTAAGATTTTAGAATGTATTATAAGATCCACTTGACTAGTTGGTATAAAATAGGAATAAGCTCACACTTTTCAGGTATCCGATATAAAACCCGGAGCGCTAACTATATACGAATCAGTGTCCGTACATATACGGATATTGCGTGAATATATGAAAGAAAACAGACGTTAACAATAGAATATCAGACGCACTATTGCCGAAAAATGAAATGACAAAATGTCGAATATGTATATCCTAGTTTACTGTTTATGTTATAACTAAGTTTTCTTACATACCCGGGTGTGCATATTCATTATCATTCTCGTCATCCAGAGCATTCATTACATAATTTCATGTTTGTCTGAAAGGTTGGCAAACCACTGTTGTATGAGGATGATTCATTATTGACCTTGTGAAAAAATCTACGTATGTAAGTGTTTTGGTGGAGCCTTAGGTATGTTAATTCATATTCTAAAAATCATTTGTAAATTTCAAGCTACGTGTATTTCCACTTGCCTTGTTTCAAACATGGACTACTGTCTCTCTACAGTCTCGCTGTCTTAATTCTATAATTTAAAAAAAGTTGATTTCTAGTATCATATAGGCAAAATTATAAAGGTAATTTATTCACGTATGTATATGAATATAAATCATAACCTATTGAATGTAGAAATAGAAAGAAAACTTGAAAGTTATTGTAACCTATTCCCCGAGTAACATTTATTCTAATACTGTGATAAATATATTTTCCAGAGCAATTCTGATGATATCTCCTTTGTCTTGGACGGCCTGATCCAGCATTTATTGAAACAATCAGTACTTGTTTTCCCAGTAATTGATGTATAAAGAAACTTAATGAATAGATTGAAATAGGAAGGACATATTGAATGAATATTGAAAGGCTTTCGGTGACATTACGAACCGGTTATGAACAAAATAAGTCTCTTCCGTTCACCGCAATTGAATCTCTGGACGTTAAGGAGGAGGGAAAATAAAAGCTTTCGGGGATTAGTGGAGTGCCAATAAATTTCTGATTAGTGGTGACTGACATTCGCAAAGAAATACAAGACATGCGGAAAATTGTGGAGTTTTGATGATAACATTGAAGTTCGGAAGATGAAAAGTGACTCTAGATAACAAAGTCGGGCTGAACATGATACACTGTTGTTATCATTCAGTGAAGTAAAGGAATTAAAATAAAATCAAATAAAATTTTGAAAATGAATTAGCTATTTGTATGCATCTTAATTTGGAGCGAGTATTATGTTCATTAGCATTATGTAAAATTTTATTAAAAGTATGATGTTGTGACTGAGTATAATTAGTAAAGTTCGCGTCTGGGGACATGTAATTGTTTCTCACTGGATCTGTGTATTAACAGAGGATAAAAGGGGGGACGTCACGTACTTTACCAGCAGCCTCCCGAAAGGTGGACAGTTCTACTTAGGTGCACGCTGAAATAGTCACTTTAGCGGCCGCTTTCCCATGCTTGTACACATATGTATCACTGGCCGCTGTGCGCAGATCTTCCGATTCATAGTGGACTTGTTTTGACTTGTCAAAGGCATACATATCATTGCAATCAATGTCCCGCTTTAGGATTTTCAATTCGTATAAGCTGGGTCTTCCGAATTCTTTACAGCATACTTTCGAAGTTTTAGATGAGGCAGTGATTCCCAAGTGCAAAGACTAGCACGTGGAACAACGACGCACATTCCCGACAGCAGTAACACTTAACGTTTATTTCTTAAACATAACAGCTGATTTAGTTAAACACATTTACAAATTAATAACAAATGTTGAAATTCCTTCCTTCCGTTTATCATGAGCATGCATATTTAAATCAGCTTATACAAAATATTACAAATTTCAGTGTTGGTTCACGTATCAATGTTTTTATATTATGTAATATGCTTATACATTATACACTTGAGTGATGTCCTTGCTCTACATGATCTATTATTTGGTTGTGACCACAGAATAACGCTTTAATGAAGGTACTATTTGCAGAGACTATTGCAGACACGGATTACTTTCGTTTGCGAAATGAAGTCATCTCAAGAACGATTTTGATGAGGTTTTTTTTTACAATTCAAAAGTTCACTATTTACTAAATATTTCGGCCTACTGCATAATATTTAGTAAAGAGTGACTTTTGAATTGTTTCATAATTATTCTCCCTTCGGAGTTACTTTTTGTGTAGTTTTTTTTTTAATTTTTAAACAAAATTCAGCTCATGAAAGGGGATACACACGTATCTTTAACTACCAATGTACACGGCTATGAGGTGAACAACTAACAAAGGATACTAAGAATTCAAACCTAAGGGAAACAGTTTAACCTATAACCTTGACACTTAAAGTAACATACTGATGAGCTACTATGGTAGCAAGAGCGCCACAATGACCCTGTATCATTGGCTATTATGCACGGTCAACAACAGATTCGCAGAAAATAAAATACATGTACAGTACGCTGCAACTCTAGGTCTCAAAACACTTTAGGTAAAACGAGCCAGTTTTGAACCTAGGGGCAAAGTTAGAATAGTTTAGGGAGAATACCACTAAACAATGATACATGTATACCAATTAATTAAGCTCTGGCCCGTGTAATTCCAACTTACGCCTATGATAAACAATTACCCACAGGGTATGCATCAATTTTTCAAGGGGCATAATATGAACAATATTGGCAGAGGTCCACTAGGCGATGCTACACAACTATCTAAGCTCTGGGACTCGTTTTTTTAGACATTTTTTTTAAAGTATGTCCATTACTAAGCGAGCCCTGGGACGAGGCCAATTTATACTCAAAGACAAAAATTTGAACACCACAAAGTGACGATTCATACCAAATATCTAAGCTCTAGGTCTTATTTAGCAAGATTTTAAAAGTATTTCCTTACATAAGTCTACATTGTATATAGAGACTACTGGGGCAGCGCCAATTATGACCAAGGGGCGTGTTTTGAACAAAATTGATAGAGGACCACAAAACACCTACAAGATTTGTAAAAGTTTTCTGTCTATCTATCTTGTCACTGCTTCACACCACTCACGAGTATTATGGGCAGGGTGCATGCCAGGTGTTAATAAAAGATAAATAAGATAACTGCAAGATAGTTCTTCCGGTTAGGAGAATCATGTTGTTAAAACTATTAAAAAGAATAAAAGGTATAAAAACAAGTGTTGTGTGATTTATAACTGGGCTGATCAGGCAAGGTCGCAATATGCAAGGATAACTTATTCAACATGCCTGTGGAAATAGGGGAGGGGGGTTGGAGAGCGAAGACTTATAGAAGTCTGAGTTTGCATGGGTTTGGCGGAGACTTAGAGGGTACATTATGTCTTTTTAGCCAGTTTTGGACTTGTACATAATTGGGTAGGATGATTGTTACAAGATCGTAGTTTATTTTGTAGAACACAGCCAGTTTGTAGGCTTGACGGAGGTTTTACTATGTTAATGCTATGTAAAACATCTGACCCCAGGTGCAAAATCTTGATCGAGGTCTTCTAGCCAGTGCCACACACCAAATATCTAAGCTCTTGGCCTTGTGGTTTGGCAGAAGATTTTCAAAGCTATTCCCATTTTTTGCCATAGTAACCAGAGTTCTACATGGAATGGAATTATTTAAACAACTTTTGTAGAATGAACATTTCCTTTAAGTTTCATCAACACTCAGTACCATGTGAGCTAAAAATGCTCTATGGTATTTAAAACCACACAAGAAGCTAGTTAATGCAGGGTAATGAAACATGATATTCTTTCCCTACTCGCCCATCAAATGCTGAAACAACGTGTTACTCTAAGGTCATTTATTTCTAAAGCTACAAATGCAAACACAAACACAAAAATACAAAAATTTATTTATTAAATTTAGATATCATGATATACAGTTGCTTTTCCTTTTGTCTGAGATAGCTTGTTTTGGAAGACCATGGTTGTTTAGCAGAGAGTCGTCTGCCATGCAGATCTGAGGACCAACACCAGGTGCTGTATGAATCATGTACTTTATTGCACCTTCCTGCACAGGCATAGTGACTGAAGAAATCAAATCCTGAAACCAAAAATTAAATACATATATTCATAACACTTGGAACTGTATTGACAAGGAAATACCACAATAATGCATTCTTACTGATAAGAAATATATTCAGAATTAAAATTTCCTTCGCAAGACACAGTAAAAATGTCCACTCAATACCCTGTCAAAACAATGTATCCAAATAGTAAAACAAAACTGTATTGAAAAGAAATCAGTTTTATAATATATTGCATTGTTAAATGTCCTCCTTTCTAAACAAAGTGATAATAATTTATAACTGAAATAAAGAGCAAGCAAACACTGGTTCAGTTGCTTTGCCATGTCTCTTACGGACATACATTCCTAATTATCTTGAATTAACCCCATTAAGAAATCTGTCATAGAAAAATCAATATTGAAACGTTTCAACAAGGGGACTCTGCATTTCAAATATGATAGTTTGTTAAAATAAACTGTTTATTTCATAAACCTTTTGTACCTAAAGGACAATAACTCTGCTGTTACTGGTAGGCTCTAGCAAATTATTGAATATGACCTTAACTTTATGTCACTGAACATTGTTACTATATGGGATATAAGATAACACTGACCAACATAATGGATTGTGCGCCGTTTTAAATGCTGTTTTAAATACAGACATACTGTCATTAAATCAAGTTCAGAAATACCTTATCTAAGGTAACTGTGGACACTGGTATACCGGTTACAAACTGTTCAACTCTATCTGCTGGAGGAAAAAAGTGCTTAACAACAGCTGTTACCATGGCAACATCATCTTCCAGTAGGTAAAGACAAGCATTTGGTCCAGCATCAAAGGTATATGCAACCTAAACAAAACACATAAAATGTGTAATCAACACAAAAGGGTAGACATACATCTTCACACAAATGTATAAACTCTCTCTCATCATTCTGTAGAGGATAATTGTTGGTTTCAGTGTATATCCCATTATAATTTCACTGAAATGGCACCAAAAGCAATATTAGCCACGAGTGAAAATAACTTCTTTTGGTGTTCATGAGTGAAATTATAATGATATTACATTGATACAAACAATATCTGCGTTTATTTTATGTCTAAAACACTACATTTGTTGAGTTTGTTTGTATGAAATGTCGAAAATTGTTGGAAACATCATCAGAAAGCATAGCAATCATGATATCATTTTAACAAAGTCATCGTTGTATGGTTTCCGGCATTAATTACGCTTGGTAAACATTTTGATATTAATCCGGGAAGAAAATTTTGATAATTTTCACATAGGGAACAGTGAGTTTATCCGGATATAATCCACCATTATAATTCAATAAGCCACTGAAAAACATACAATAAAACTATACCATTAAAGTTATATTACTCTTAAAGATGGCTATATCAAATAATGGTCAAGCATGAAGCTTGAAATACAGTAGATGCTTTGAAAATGAGTGACACAGAATTATTTCTCTTATTGACATATTTAAATGAAAATATACTTGACAGAAATGTTAGACTATCATAGTTAAAAACAGAATTTTATAGATTTTCTGTTTATGCAAGGAATAGAACTATCTTACAGATTAATATACTTTACAGAAATAACTATTGCACTGTTCATTATTTTATGAAGATAATCAGTGATTAATGTCTTTCTTTAACATTAAATCTTTTGAGAAGGGACGTAAGACTGACAGAATACATGAAACTGTCCAGCTGCAGTTATCAATACATTGTTGATGCATGTCTGCATTCCTATTGTGGCAAGATATCTCCATAATTCATATGTAATGTACCTACATTGAAGAATGACTGTTGTTCTTTTAAAAGCCATGTGCCTTAAAAATTGTACATCTAGTAAAGCTATTTTTGCTATGTTACAACAATCACACAATGATCAAACACTAACTTTGTACACAGAATAACTGGTTTACGAAAAACAATCAGAATAAATGGTATACTATTCATGGAATAATTCACATGATCTAAATGGCCTATTTCTTTTTGAGTACGCATGAATGCTTCTTTCTGTATCAGGAGACTCTGGTACAGTGTTTTATGTTTGAGTACCGTAATACTTATTCTAATGCTAAACCCTACCTTATTCTGTCCATGGTATTTGTTGTATGCATGTATCAGGGATACAATTTGTCTGGAGACATCCGTCATGTAGGAGATAGGTGGGTAGGTATCCAGGCACACTGCATGTAGCTGGTTACTCTCCTGGTATAGAATACATAAACATCATTGATCATCACTATGGTGATATTTTGAACAGGTCATTTATGTCAACTGTTAACAGGTTGTTTAGCAGTAGAATGTTAGACTCCTAAACTGAGGGTGATGTGTTTGAATCCCATAAAGGAATCTGACCAGGCCTTCTACAATCTCATCGTCAGCAGTAGTACCAGTCAAGACTTTATCAGACAGTCAAATTAACATACTTAATACAAGTTGAATGAAATATATCTTTGACATTCAATGTAAAAGTAATAGGTTAAAATAACAATTAAAGAACTTAAAGGAATTTCTAATTCTTTGATGCTTTTTACAATCTTTGATAGTACAAATGTACATGTATATGACATGTTTATTTATTTCAGTTACGATTTTCTGATGTTGTCAGTCTGCATGTTGGACTGTGATCATATGTTGTAGATACTGTACAACCTATGTTAAGGACCTTCAAAATAAGGACCACCCTGCAAAGGAAGACCAACAGGGAAAATACAATAAACTATTAATGTATATCACTTGTAAATAAAGACGACCGGGCAATATAAAGACTAGTCACTATGTAAGCTTTTTCTTGCCAGAGGCCTTTGCTCACAGACTTCACTGTAGTGGAGTGTGGGAATGAAATAGTTAAAATAACAACACTTAGTAAAATTGTTGACCAAGGTGAGTTCAGAGCCAATCTTAAAAATATTCAGAGATTTTCTTTGCCTACTTGGAATAATCACATCCCTGCAATGTTATGGCTATAAGATAAGCAAAGCATATTATTTACCTTCATAGTTTGTTCTGCAAATGTATCAAAGTCTTTACTAAGAATTGCATCTGTGATCTTCTGTACCCTGCCCTGTACACATCTAACCCTCTCTGTCATGAGTTCACTTGTACGAACAGTTGTCTGCATACCCTCTGAACTACCAACATGTTTCTTCTGATCACTCACCTACAAAATATATGTCAATCCTTATCAAGTTGGCTACGATATATAAATCTTATAGTAAATAAAGTTTTGTAGATATATAAGCTTCTTTTTACATTCATTTATTTTTCAGTTCATTAAAACCATAACATGTTATATCAGGCCTCATGCCAAATGCAACCTGGCATGATAAAAAATAATTACATTTATTACACTGCATTCTTACCTTTCTTTATTAAAAAATCCAATTATATTTTATGCTTAAAACTGCATTTATGATATATCAGACAACAGTTCAAGCTATAAAGTGGGCATCCATCTAAAAACTACCGTCCGCAAACCATCAAACAAATGAAACAAAGAGCAGACAGTTGCATACAAATAGTTTCTCTACCAAATATATGGCCATAAAATAACAGAGAAAAGCCTTGTGTATGCCACACACATGTAATACATACAAACACATGTAACCATACTCTTCACTGTATAAGAGTGACCTTCTTCAACCAATATTGAACAAACTTTCATAAACTAGAACGTTACCACAAGTATGAGAACATGTAGTTGTGGCCAGTGTGTATGTCCAGCAATCTGTTGGGATACAGAGTCTGTACCGTCATCTCTCTCACCCTTATCCCACACAACAAAACCCCCATGTACACTGCGGCATGCGCTGCCTGACCCTCGTCTGAAACAAAGTGCCATCTGAAGTGTCTAAAATGCTTCAATTGTACTTTCAATCACTCTGCCTTGCTGCTTTCAATATCTTTGAATAAGACCTGTTTTTAATTGAATTTCTTGAAATCCTTGTAATATTGATCAGAATGTTAATTTCTTTAATCTATAGTTCTTATCAAATGGTAAATTTAAGATGGCTTTTTGATATTCATATCTTTCAATATTGGAAGGGAGACAACCTAGGTTAAAAAATACTACAAAAATTAATTACATGTAGTTAACTCCCTTGATGTAAAATGGTTAAATATATGCTACTTTATGTGTTATATCCCTTTCATTATTTTCAGGCTAATTTGGTGTCATCCGATGGTAAATGTTATACAACTATCCAGCAATCACTACCTACTACAACTTTCTTTAATTGTTCTCTAAATTACAACTCATAACATCCAGCATTGTCGGTTAATTCCTGCCGCTTCTCTCCGGTCATATATATTCAATGGGTAATGAATGGCCTAGGTTACCCAGGACACGGACCTATATACATATGTGTATATAGGTCCGTGCCGAGGATGGACATCCAGATATTATTGTAATAATAAGTAAAGAAATATTTAAAACTTTAAAACAATCGATCGTACCTTGCAATATCTGATATGTCACCTTCCAGTTTATACAGTCTGGCTAGAGTAAAAGCTGAAAACAAACAAACACATTACAACTATACATCTCTGATTTAATCAAATGTTTGCAATAGCAATATCCTACTAGTAAGTCTTCCCTTAAAAGCTAAACTATTTATACACAAGGTATGAATAGTGAACAGTACAGTGCAGTCAGGTAATCCTGCACACTTTTCAGGAACTTTATTTCATATCTACACCTTCAGGGTAACAGGGATAGTGTATAATTCTTGCAAAAGAAATATTATTGTATAAATAGAAACATTTAAAAAAGCCCCAACATCTACAGGAATATGTAAAAGTTTCTCTACAGCTGACATGTCTGCTTGTTTATATTACGTCAGTTTTTTCGGCCATTGCTGCGCATGCCGATCTCTTTGTAATATACAATGTAGTTTGTTTCAAAGTACATGTACATATCCATGGAAAGTTTTGCAATGATCTGAAAATGTTTTCAACATCAAAAGCTCACAATAAATTAGTCAAAGGAATCATACTTTGATTAAATGTACATGTTAACTATATAGTGACAATCGCTGTTTTTCATAAACATCTCATTTTTCTTCTAAATCTTTTACAATAACCTTTAATAATACATAAACAGACTATAGATTTCCGAAAGTCGAGATGCAATGCCATTGCATGACATCAGGTTGTGTTCACAATTTTAAGCAAATCAAGGTGCGCAAGAATGGCTGATGCACAGAAAAGGCCTTAACGACTGTGTGTGTATAATGTATACATGTACTTTGTTTAATGGCAGAAAGTCTTTATTTGAGAGTATCAAGTGTATTGTATATCATTCATTTATACATATAATACTCTGTAAATTAACTCATGGTCACTTGCATTAATTCTCTCACTTCATCATATCTAACAAGAGTGCCAAACTGTCACAAAATACACCTGTCAAGGAGGCATAACTAAGTATCTGGCAGTTCATTTGTTTTGTAAAAACTGCTTGAACAATATAGCAGACAAGGCTAATTCATCTGTTTGAACTATTGAGCTGAGAACGCTAATTTCATTTTTTTTTTATAATTCGAGGGCAATACACCAGGAGTGCCTTGGTCAATTTGGCTGGTTATTGACTTGGTCTAGATATTATGCCTACAAACAAATTCAGCAAGTTAAGTGAAGATCTGATGAAAACTATTCACCTTAGAGAGCAGACAAGGTGAATTTAGTCAATTTTGCATAAATCATAGGCCATAATCCAAAAGTGGCGGGGTTGATTTGGCTGGTTATCAAACATTGCTATTATTCTGACAAACATTTTGACCAAGTTTAGTTAAGGTCAGATGAAAAATAATTGACTAAGAGAGCGGACAAAGTGTGGACGCCACCCATCCGCCAAGGGTTATCTTATAACGCATCCCTATGTGCGTATCAAAATGAGTAACTTCTTTGTAACAGGTACAGCATTACAGATGTTACATAGACATGGCAGGTACAGTGTGACAGAGTTACCTAGACATGACAGGTATAGTGTGACAGAGTTACCTAGACATGACAGGTATAGTGTGACAGAGTTACCTAGACATGACAGTTACAGTGTTAAAGAGTAACCTAGATATGACAGGTACAGTGTGACAGAGTTACCTAGACACGACAGGTACAGTGTTACAGAGTTACCTAGACATGACAAGTATAGTGTTACAGAGTTACCTAGACATGACAGGTATAGTGTGACAGAGTTACCTAGACATGACAGGTATAGTGTGACAGAGTTACCTAGACATGACAGGTATAGTGTTACAGAGTTACCTAGACATGACAGGTATAGTGTGACAGAGTTACCTAGACATGACAGGTATAGTGTGACAGAGTTACCTAGACATGACAGTTACAGTGTTAAAGAGTAACCTAGATATGACAGGTACAGTGTTACAGAGTTACCTAGACATGACAGGTACAGTGTTACAGAGTTACCTAGACATGACAAGTATAGTGTTACAGAGTTACCTAGACATGACAAGTACAGTGTTACAGAGTTACCTAATCATGACAAGTATAGTGTTACAGAGTTACCTAGACATGACAAGTACAGTGTTACAGAGTTACCTAATCATGACAAGTATAGTGTTACAGAGTTACCTAGACATGACAGGTATAGTGTTACAGAGTTACCTAGACATGACAAGTATAGTGTTACAGAGTTACCTAGACATGACAGGTACAGTGTTAAAGAGTAACCTAGATATGACAGGTACAGTGTTACAGAGTTACCTAGACATGACAAGTACAGTGTTACAGAGTTACCTAGACATGACAGGTACAGTGTTACAGAGTTACCTAGACATGACAGGTACAGTGTGACAGAGTTACCTAGACATGACAGGTACAGTGTTACAGAGTAACTTAGACATGACAAGTACAGTGTTACAGAGTTACATAGACATGACAGGTACAGTGTGACAGAGTTACCTAGAAATGACAGGTATAGTGTGACAGAGTTACCTAGACATGACAGGTACAGTGTTACAGAGTTACCTAGACATGACATGTATAGTGTGACAGAGTTACCTAGACATGACAAGTATAGTGTTACAGAGTTACCTAGACATGACAGGTACAGTGTTACAGAGTTACCTAGACATGACAGGTACAGTGTTAAAGAGTTACCTAGACATGACAGGTACAGTGTGACAGAGTTACCTAGACATGACAAGTATAGTGTTACAGAGTTACCTAGACATGACAGGTACAGTGTTACAGAGTTACCTAGACATGACAAGTATAGTGTTACAGAGTTACCTAGACATGGCAGGTATAGTGTTACAGAGTTACCTAGACATGACAAGTATAGTGTTACAGAGTTACCTAGACATGACAGGTACAGTGTTACAGAGTTACCTAGACATGACAAGTATAGTGTTACAGAGTTACCTAGACATGACAGGTATAGTGTTACAGAGTTACCAAGACATGACAGGTATAGTGTGACAGAGTTACCTAGACATGACAGGTATAGTGTTACAGAGTTACTTAGACATGACAAGTATAGTGTTACAGAGTTACCTAGACATGACAGGTACAGTGTTACAGAGTTACCTAGACATGACAGGTGTAGTGTTACAGAGTTACCTAGACATGACAGGTATAGTGTTACAGAGTTACCTAGACATGACCGGTACAGTGTTACAGAGTTACCTAGACATGACAGGTATAGTGTGACAGAGTTACCTAGGCATTACAGGTATAGTGTGACAGAGTTACCTAGACATGACAGGTACAGTGTTACAGAGTTACCTAGACATGACAAGTATAGTGTTAAAGAGTTACCTAGACATGACAGGTACAGTGTGACAGAGTTACCTAGACATGACAAGTATAGTGTTACAGAGTTACCTAGACATGACAGGTACAGTGTTACCTAGACATGACAAGTATAGTGTTACAGAGTTACCTAGACATGGCAGGTATAGTGTTACAGAGTTACCTAGACATGACAAGTATAGTGTTACAGAGTTACCTAGACATGACAGGTACAGTGTTACAGAGTTACCTAGACATGACAAGTATAGTGTTACAGAGTTACCTAGAGATGACAAGTATACTGTTACAGAGTTACCTAGACATGACAAGTATAGTGTTACAGAGTTACCTAGACATGGCAGGAACAGTGTGACAGAGTTACCTAGACATGACAGGTACAGTGTTACAGAGTTACCTAGACATGACAGGTATAGTGTTACAGAGTTACCTAGACATGACAGGTATAGTGTTACAGAGTTACCTAGACATGACAGGTACAGTGTTACAGAGTTACCTAGACATGACAGGTACAGTGTTACAGAGTTACCTAGACATGACAGGTATAGTGTTACAGAGTTACCTAGACATGACAGGTATAGTGTTACAGAGTTACCTAGACATGACAGGTATAGTGTTACAGAGTTACCTAGACATGACAGGTACAGTGTTACAGAGTTACTTAGACATGACAGGTACAGTGTTACAGAGTTTCCATAAACATGACAGGTACAATGTTACAGAGTTACCTAGACATGACAGATATAGAGTTACCTAGACAATACAGGTACAGTGTTACAGAGATATGACAGGTACAGTGTAACAGAGTTACCTAGACATGACAGGTACAGTGTTACAGAGTTACCTAGACATGACAGGTATAGTGTTACAGAGTTACCTAGACATGACAGGTACAGTGTTACAGAGTTACCTAGACATGAGAAGTATAGTGTTACAGAGTTACTTAGACATGACAGGTACAGTGTTACAGAGTTTCCATAAACATGACAGGTACAATGTTAAAGAGTTACCTAGACATGACAGGTACAGTGTTACAGAGTTACCTAGACATGACAGGTACAGTGTTACAGAGTTACCTAGACATGAGAAGTACAGTGTTACAGAGTTACTTAGACATGACAGGTACAGTGTTACAGAGTTACCTAGACATGACAGGTACAGTTTTACAGAGTTACCTAGACATGAGAAGTACAGTGTTACAGAGTTACTTAGACATGACAGGTACAGTGTTACAGAGTTTCCATAAACATGACAGGTACAATGTTACAGAGTTACCTAGACATGACAGGTATAGTGTTACAGAGTTACCTAGACATGACAGGTATAGTGTTACAGAGTTACCTAGACATGACAGGTACAGTGTTACAGAGTTACTTAGACATGACAGGTACAGTGTTACAGAGTTTCCATAAACATGACAGGTACAATGTTACAGAGTTACCTAGACATGACAGATATAGAGTTACCTAGACAATACAGGTACAGTGTTACAGAGATATGACAGGTACAGTGTAACAGAGTTACCTAGACATGACAGGTACAGTGTTACAGAGTTACCTAGACATGACAGGTATAGTGTTACAGAGTTACCTAGACATGACAGGTACAGTGTTACAGAGTTACCTAGACATGAGAAGTATAGTGTTACAGAGTTACTTAGACATGACAGGTACAGTGTTACAGAGTTTCCATAAACATGACAGGTACAATGTTAAAGAGTTACCTAGACATGACAGGTACAGTGTTACAGAGTTACCTAGACATGACAGGTACAGTGTTACAGAGTTACCTAGACATGAGAAGTACAGTGTTACAGAGTTACTTAGACATGACAGGTACAGTGTTACAGAGTTACCTAGACATGACAGGTACAGTTTTACAGAGTTACCTAGACATGAGAAGTACAGTGTTACAGAGTTACTTAGACATGACAGGTACAGTGTTACAGAGTTTCCATAAACATGACAGGTACAATGTTACAGAGTTACCTAGACATGACAGATACAGAGTTACCTAGACAATACAGGTACAGTGTTACAGAGATATGACAGATACAGTGTAACAGAGTTACCTAGACATGAGAAGTACAGTGTTACCTAGACAAGCATATCCTGCAGCTGATGATGCTAAACCTGCTGCTGTAGGAAAATTATTTTCAGAACATATATGTATCTTCCATTCTGCAATTTTCTCAGTGACACCATCGCCCTGTTGCTTTGCTCTATGCTTGACTGAAAACGACAATTCAAAGGTTAATTCAACATTTTTTTCACATAAAGTTTGATGCCAAATTTAGAGAAACTGAGGCTGCTACAAGGCAGTTACAAACATTCAACTAAAACTATTGTTGTCATTATATACTCCAGTATTTGAGCTGTACGGTGTACCAGGATTGGCTGGAGGATACTGTGTTTGTACTCTCTCTTCTTCACTCTCATATATTTACATTCAGAACTGAGTTTCTTCAAAAGCCATCATAATATTAGAGAGTACCAGTTTAGAAAAAAACGTTCATATACAACAAAAACACACAAATAGTGCATACCTTAGCAAACAAGAGGCTGACTTTGGTAAAGAACAGTTCTCACTGGTCTAATACACTTTTGTTATAATGTAGATTCTTGTTAAACTTTTGTTAACTAGAAAAAGACATTTAGCCCGGTATTTGCATTAACTTGCAGCATTTTCATATAAAGTGGTGTTCCATCAAGATACTATATGTCAGGACAAATTATACTACATCTATTTGTAAATGTACTTTTTATTACACACCTTCCTCCAACAGATTTTGTATTCTCGGAGCTTCAAACGACTCCTCTCTGAAAACAGAACAAATGAACAGTCTAAACAGTGTATCTGTATCTCTGTCATCTAATAGCATACCAGAACCTGTTCTTCATATTTAACTGAGCCTCGCAAGTAGGAAATTTTAAGCATGACTGGTATTGTCTTGAACTATTGATTACTACTGATTTTCTAGTTATAGGTGTTTTGAAAGTCAACCCGATCTTTACACTCACACTTTCATATCAAGCAAGAGTGCCCTATTTTAATTTGTAAATTTTCAATCTAAGATAAGCATGCCATAAATACAACTAGGCTATTTAATTGTACAATTAGTTATGTTAATACCTTCCATTCAGCCATATTCTGTTCTCTGTAAATGTTTCACTGGCTGCTACTGTTGTTTTTGCTCTAAGCTGTAACATTATGAAATACTTCTTTTAAAGTGTATTTCATTTATAACATTTAATTTAGTAACATTATTATACATTTTGTAACATCTCATTTCCTTTAAAGATTAAAATTTCTTGACAACACTAAAATAATTTACACTACTTTCCTCACAGCATTTCAAGTACATTGTATTGCTAGTTTGCTTTGTGATACCAGGGACACTACATGAAATATCAATGGTAGGTAAGAAACCTTTATATTTTATAACCATCTATGAGTGTATTTCTAGACCGTGTCTAGCCACTTTCTCTTACTCTGTCAGATTTATAAGCTACCTGAAATCTGCTTTAAGTAATTCTTAAGTACATCCATACATGATAATTACTTTTTCAGAAATCAAAAGGAAATTAAATAGTGACTTATTATAAGTTACCTGACAACTTTTCCCCTGTATCACATAAAAATATTTTATACGTGATACAGGGGAACAAATTGGCCAGGTACCTGTGTAATGCCTGCTTAGCCTAAAATTGTGCTTTAACAGCATTGTTTCCTTCCTTATCTGGACTATTCCCCTAAGATTCACATAAATCTTTACATATTATACTTAATACACTTTTATAAATATCATGAAATTTTTGAGAAACCTGATGTAAAGATATACAACAACACTCCTCTAAATTTCTCAAAGGAGCATTTCCTTACTTCAATTTCTACAGTAACATTAATTGTTAAAAGAAGTGCTCAGAAACAATTTACTGACTGAATAGCAAACAGTGTGAATTATGAACATACTGTGAGGTTGTGGGTGCCTATCATGATCTGTAATGTTCACAGTCACTGGTATATCTGTAATGATTGAGTTGCCGAAGATGCTTTTAGAAATGGTAGCTCGGTATACTGATCACCTGCTGCCAGTAGGGTAAGAGAAAGAATGTACATACCTGATCTTGCGATAGTGTGACACTCACACTGGAGTTCAAGGGAAGTACAAGATTCTCATCTCTCTTGCCCCCTAAATAATATAGTATATTAACTTATATTTATAAAAATAAATGCACCGACTATGTAAAACAGGCTTCTGTAGTTTGTCAGGTTAAAAGTCTGTTAGGTGTCATGATTATGAATGTCAATGCTGTGGTAGACCAGGGATCTTATATACTATGAATCCTGGGTAGACTAATGTCATGCTTTCATGAACCGTATCTTTGTCAGGAATATGGTTTTAATTTTATAGTTTTAAATAGCACCGCATGTGTAATTTCAATGTCATCATTCTAAAGCATATAGTTTGGTCATTCATTGTAGTATAACTCCTTGTCTGTCTTTTCTAGTAAATGCATGATTTATTTAATTAAAAATACTATTTTCTGGAAAATAATGTGTACACATCATATTGAAATAGGCTGTATAAAAACATATTTTTGATTCAGTTTTCTTTATTTGCCTTAAAATACTAGACCTACATGGCCACTGTATTTTGAATAACCCTAACAATGCTTAATGTCATCATGCATGACTTATGTAACATATCTGATGTGAAAGCCAGCGTGATAATTCTTGTCTTTTCCTTCTATAGCTCGGATGTTTGACAACATATACAGCTTGATAATTCTTGTCTTTTCCTTCTATAGCTCGGATGTTTGACAACATATACAGCTATTCTCGGCTTTGCCGTGAGGTCATACCAGCTAGTTAACCAATCGGATTATTAGATCGCATTCACTTCGTCACTCGGTGAAAGGTGAAAACTTGGTCTATACCGTACACACATATGCAAGTTTAAGTTTATTTCGAATGAAACAGAAAGCTTTTAACAACACAGAATTACTACAAATTCAATTCTATGATAATAATTTAATGGTCGACACTCGTCTTCTTTCATTTTTCATCTTTGATTTTATGCATTTTATAAGTAAAGATGCATACAGACCAGCGATGAAAGCCGAGGAATCACCTTTCCCGAATATAGATATTTTTATCAGTGCCCGGATGTGCGAAGCCGAGAATAATAATATCTGATCCATAAAACGTGTCAATCCGTTGAGCCGAGTTATTTTGGCTACGACCATGATTAACAGTAACATGAAACTAAGATCAGTATGTTTATACTGATTATCTGGTAAAATTAAGTTTAGCACCCTGAGACCTCTCTGTTTGGTTTAGTTTGGTTTGATCTCAGCCTTCTCATGGCCGTTTTAGCAATCCGGTTTAGGTAAGGGCTCTCGCGAATACAGATGACAAAAAGGTATAAAGATGCAAATTTTACAGCGACATTTGCTAACCAGTTGAAATATTGGCAAAATATATAATGTCTTACAATATTTTACCACCGCAATATTAACAGGTGCCGTACAAGTTACTACTTTCATTTAAAACAGTTAAAATATTCAACAAACACGTGTGATTTTATTTATTTTGACAGCTTAACAACATCCGGTTGAGAGGTCAAATAGCAGAGAACTTAAGTTTGGGAAAAATTCTAACGTTAAATAGATCAGGAAAAAACAACAGCATTAGAATATACATACATGTGTTGATGAAAAATAAATAAAAACATTACGAGTTTTTTTTAACCTTTCCTTAAAATAAATATTTACCTCGAGATGTCAACATGTCTGCGCCCATTCTCAACATGAATGTGTTTCGGAAAATTGGCAGTTTTTGGTCTTATTCAAGAATAACATCCGTCCGTTTTCTTCAAAGACGGGTGAGAAACTTTGAAATCTCAGATGGGGAGCGACAATTTATGTTTTGCTCACTGCAAATGCATTGAAGTACGAATGATAGAGTTGCCTACTGTTCGGATAGAAATAATTATTCAAAATTTCTTCCCTGGAGCCCACTTGTTTACATCAATAATTCAACTATTTTGGCACATTTTATCAAGGTTACCCAAAGTCGACACTGATTTGATAACCTGAATACAAACTGACAGCGAATAATCAGTCAGTTTTCAAAAGCCTTAAGGGCTGTTTATATGGTACATTTTAGCACATATAGTAGTCCCCGCTGCTACTGCGTCCTGGGTGCTACCGTAGAAATCAAAAAATTTACTATGCGCCATCTGTTGACTGTTTACCTCGTCAAATTGAAAATGAAAGTGCTGCTTTTTGTCACTTGCACGGGAATTAGTAAAAATGTCTTCATTACTAGTAGTTTCCATTAATATTAATGAAATTTACCTTTGTAGCAAGCTGAAAAGCAGGCATAATTTAAGAGAGCATGTTTTGAAGTTAACATTGTTGTGGTACAATGACACATTTCTATATCAATGTCGTAGTCTAAATATTGACAGCACACTTACTACTTCTTATATGACATGTAATAATTTCTAATTTTTGATACATACTTTTACATTTTTTTTAAGCATGTGGTCTAATGTTTTTAGGCCTGTGATATCTAGAAAAACTTGTCTAAATTTCTTGTGATCAGTAGGTCAAATGTCAAGGTTACTGTGATCTTGAGAAGTGCAGTTATTTCCTTGTCTGAAGTTAGTAAGGTGATCGGATATGAGATGGTGTACCATTGAGAAAATTCTCATGAAGATTAATTGAGGAATCAGATGTTAACAATTTTCAAACTAGCTTGAAAGTTGCTGTCAAATGAAATAAGACATGGCAGGTATGACACATTATTCTAATAGATAGAGTATTTGCACATATATAAACTTCCTCACCTGGTTACTGTTTCACCAGTTCCTTGAGTCATGAAAAGAAGACATAAAAAGGCAATGGGTTTAGAAGTGATAGCACTTATAGAACATCCTAAAGACATTCAAAGTCAATGAATTAAAGGACAAATTTAAGTTATGGGTTACATGTAGTAGAGGTATCATAAATATGGTGCCATACTTTCTTGCCACTCAGCTAGTTTCTGTGTCTGCTTATCAAAGTGAATGTACTTAGTTCAGATACTGCTTAGTGCACCAAGTTATTGCCAATGAATTGCTGAAAGAACTTGGTTCGCTTACTATGTTGTATTCTTGACAATGCAGTAAACAATGTCCGCCGTCTAAGAATTGCACTGACGTCCATGTTAAAAATGTGGATTCGTCATTTTTATGTCCTGTTTTCTAATTCTCATATCTTTTTTATTGTTAAAGATAACTGTATGATTTTTTTTATATTATTTTTGAAAAAGATTACGCTCCAACATAATATCGATAAATAAGGTTTTTGGAATGGGCCAAAAACGATCCTAAGTGAACCAAGCCTTGTCTCCCAAATAGTACTGTTTTATGTCCCCACCAAATAAGGGGACTGTTGTCGTCTGTATGTCTTGTGGCTTGCACTGCTCCTTTTTTTATGGACCTAGTGTCAAACTTATGGACTGTTTATGCAGTATGCAAGCTTTATCTTTTTTCTTTATGGCTGTTGGACTCAGTTAATGAACCATTAACATTGCGTTTAAATGATTAAACAAACAAATTAAAAAGCTCATGTTTATTGAAACACAAATTTCTTTTAAAAAACACCACAGTAACTCTGCAGAATAAACAATGATAAAAGAAAGAGTTCAGAAACTTCAATTACTATAATGTACATACAATGTACAAGCTAATCACAGTATCAAATCTGGGAAATTCCTTAGAAATTTCAAAATGAATAAAGTAACTGATATCTTTTCCCTGTATCGCCCTAACAAAAGAAGTGTTCTTGAATAGTTCTAAGAACAAATTGCTCAAAATTGCTTCCGATAAGAATTTCTAACATTTTATTTGTTAAGAATACGTTTTCCATATAAGGAACAAAAAAAATCCATGAATTGGAAGTTTTAATTATATTGTGAGAATTGTTCTAGAAATGAAGACAGAATTTTGGTTAAGCTTTAATTATATTCCTGTTTTTAGTAAATTATAACACTATCTGCAACTTTTCATATATATAGATGCAGAGGAAAAAAAACATCAGACTTTTTAACGATAAAATATATCACATTTTCTATGAGCAAAACATGTGATAAATGATGCACTTTGTGCTTGTAAGTGACAATGGAATGTTGCTATGTGTTGAACATAGTAAAGGTATTTTTCAAAGACAATTTTGTGTTAGAATCGAAATAATAAATGTCTCCCTGTATTTTGTCATGAAATGAAATACAGCCAGTTGTTTGGATGCGAAAAGTTAATGCTACGCATTCATGATTTAATAACTACTCCTCCAAATTCCTGACTGTATTTTAATAAACGATAAAATACAGGGACGCCGCGTTTTTTTATTTCTCAAATAAAAATGTAAAATACAGTAAGCAATATGAAATACAAAATTGAATGAAAGCACTTAACTTGATTCGGCTAAGTGAAATTTGCAAGGAATCACACATTTTTTTAACACTTTTCACATGACACTACATGGCACACATAGTATTCAACACTTCACACAATACACAGTTATTTACACAGTACACTTAGATTCAAATATTTACACAGCACATTTAGATTCAAGTATTTACACAGCACATTTAAATTCAACACTTCTATTTACACAGCCCACTTAGATTCAAATATTTACACAGCACACTATTAGATTCACCAGTTCACACACCACAGGTTTGTTTAGAAACTTGGCCTCTTATTAGTTCCTGGAATTGTTTCTTGATGTTTCTTCTTTGTAAGCAGTTTTCTGACTTCTGAGAAACCTCTTGAGAACCTGGATCTGTCTGGGACAGAAAGGGAGGTGTTTCCTGTCAACAGCAGTCAAGACAGGGTTACCGTTAGTGTCTAGATATGGCTGCCCCTTGTAGTCAATACCCGTGAAGATAGTTGGAATGATACTGTTAGGAACTTCCTCTAGAACACCATAGCAGAAGATTCTTCTCTTAATCTGGTACAATATAAAAAAGAAAATTTATGGAGTAATATTAACTAATGAAGTTGAATTGCTAGAATTAATTATTTAATTATTTACTGTATTTTTACTGAAATGAGTGATACATGAGTGTCAGTCCAAAGCAATATTCTGAGCATTTTAATTTCTCAAACTGATTGCTCTTGAGTTCGAATCCCAGCAGCAGCATTTGACTGCTATCCTCAAAATCCCTTCTGTTGGCTCAAGAACTGGTCTAAACTCTAGGAAGCTATCATCAACTGTAGTTTATATGTAATATGTAATAGTCAGATTTAAAAGTAGTAATCAAAGATTTAGCAAAAATCCTACCATCATTCTAAGTTTTGCCCATGTAACAGCCTTGTGGTCAGGCTCATGGTTATGATTGATGGTATATGTGCCGTCTGCACGGTTAATCAGCCATGTTCGATCACTGCCAGAGTCTGTGCTGAATGAATGTACGTAATTGAACTCTAAATTGGCCTCACATTCGCTTCCATCAACACCTTTCTCACTGCACAGCCAGTTTGTTTTGTTGTTAGTCAAGTGTATAACCTGTTGAAATAAAACACACACAAAATTAAGTTTACGAATTTGACCAAATATCCACAAAATATTTAAGAAAATGATTTCATCGTATCCTGATGAAGGTCTGGGAAGGACTGAAACTGGTAGGTATTAAAAGTTTTGACATCATGTTGTTCATCTTTAGAACGGGTTCGGGTATTTGTGAACATGAGGCAGTTTATGAACACTTCCGATTTTTCAAGTTTATATTACATTATTGTCTGTACAGAAAACATATAGCATTATCAACTATGCTCTTTATCACCTCCGTTGTACAGGAAGGCACATGCTCTTCAGAGTGAGTCAGATTTTTTTGTGAAAACAAAATTAACCGAACTTTTTACTTGAATTAAACACATTTTGAATATTCAGCATATTACCAGCTAAGATTCTGCATCATGTACTTTCTATAAATTGGTCAGCTACATGGATGAAATACCATCTCTGTATCTTATTCTTCAACATAACTTCATGATTATGTCCCTTGGTGTGTTTAATGCCTATTTATATAATGTTCAGAAACATCCGACATAAATTTTCGTAAGGAGGGTATTTGTGAACAAATGCTCCATTCATCTTCCCAGAGATCGTATAAATATTCAGTAATCATGTTAGGCAATTTTGTCACCAATGTCTATTAGTTACAATAATCTATATACTGTATAATTTTACTTAAATTCCTGTTTATGCCTGTATATAAAAAGAATTAATACAATAAGTGAATTATTTATTTAAGCATTCTTTGGTTTAGGATCGTCCTTTTAGAAAAATAAGAAGTGTTCAGATTTACCCTCCATTGTGTTCAGAATCACCCGACATGTTCACAAACTGCCTCCACAGACTAGATACAATTTACAAGGTATATTACTTTAACATGTAGAATTATTAAGAAACGGTTCAGTATATCCCGCAGCAAATTTGCTCGCGGTCACAAAGATGTATAATTATTAACTATAAGATGAAAATTGATGTTTTGGTGAAAGACTGCAGCTTAAGTGTTCAGAAATACCCGAACCCGCTCTAATACTTCCATTTGTTTGAGAAGATTATTTCATAAACAAGTTAAAATATAAATGAGCGTAAAGCAGTGAGTCATGAGAGTCATGACGTTGAATAAAAGTGAACATTATAGCAGTGCTGCCCAAATATCAACCTAGCAGCTGGCTTGTCTTAACACAAGTAGTACTGGCAAGTATGACAAGTGTTGTTAACAAAGTTGGGAAGTTAAGCTTGATAAAAATGTATATCATGGGTATATTCTGTATAATTAATATCTTAAGAAATCTATATAATGCTTAATTTGAGACAGAATGATCCTTAAGATAAGTATATAGGAACTAAATGAATACCTTGGTTTGAAACATAAATCCATCAGATGTAAGGAGCATTGATCTTGGATTCTTTTGACGAGGAAGGCAGCACTCAATCTCATAGAAGATTACCTCTTCATCTTGTTCATCTTGACTAGTGTCTTTATCTTGATGATTCTCATGTGGAATGGCTTCTGATGTTGGTGACAATGGTTGGTTGGTGATGGGATCAGGGGAAGTAACCCTGTTAGGAGATTCTGACCTACTTGCTAAAAAGTGTTGCCGCATTACTGATAGATGTGATGTAGCTGGAGATTCTGACCTACTTGCTAAAAAGTGTTGCCTCAGTACTGATAGATGTGATCTAGTAGGGGAATGGTGCTCTGGTGCTGCAACACTTGGCTGTGAATGGTTAGGTTGGTGATGTGATCTAGCAGGGGATTGGTGCTCTGGTGCTGCAACACTTGGCTGTGATTGGTTAGGTTGGTGATGTGATCTAGCAGGGGATTGGTGCTCTGGTGCTGCAACACTTGGCTGTGATTGGTCAGGTTGGTGATGTGATCTAGCAGGGGATTGGTGCTCTGGTGCTGCAACACTTGGCTGTGATTGGTCAGGTTGGTGTGTAGGCGGTAAGCTGATGATGGATTCAGTGCTATGTTGTGAACTGAAAAGATTAAACACCTCAATTGAATTGGACCAAAGTGATTCATTTTGGATGTTTGTATAAAGATTAAAAGGTTTTTATTTGATGGTGAACAGTTGTAGAAAATGATGAGTTAATTTTGAATATTGGTATTGTTACAACATTTGAACCTGTGGGATTGCTTGTTAACAAATCTATGGTATTGTGAATTTAGAACTACACCTCAAATATCATGAACTTCTTGTCTCACAATTAATTCAAAGTGATTTACAGTATTAGATTTTTAAGGATCATAAGTTGAATAACTGTTCATTTTACAGTTTCAAAGAAACAGTCACATTAGCTGAAAGTAACGTCCATTTTAAACTTAACAAGTTGAAACCCAGATATTTGAGAAGTCTGAGATGATAAATATTACCAACTCCAGCCATATTAAGTTTGTTACCTTTCCATAGCAGGTAAAGTAGTGGCAGGTGAAGGTGTGATACAGATGGACTCTCTGGGGACATCGGCGTTGTCAACGAGGTCGTCTAGATGATTACATATACTGTTGATTCTACAGTCATCATTGTCAACTGACTCGCTGGAGAAACTTGCATTCAGACATACCCTGAAATTGATTGTTAAGAATGCAAATATTTGTTCAATTAAAGTTACTTTAAATTAATGTATTAAAGCAAAACAACAAATTATATTTTCTGTCAGTTGTCAGTTCAGATACCCTTACAACATATAGATAATGTGATAAAAGTTACATACTATTCCTGGAAATAAAACATGTTTATGTTCATTAAGCTCAAAGTAGTGATCAACACATCTGTTGTGTTGTATTGGATAGGGTATTTGACTCCTTAACCCAGGGGTTGCAGAGTGTTTTGTGGAATCTGAATCAGACCTACAAGATCCCTGTAAGTACAGGTCAGAAGTTTGTTGCAAGAACGTATTAATTTTGTATACTTGTACACAATTAAAATTGACAATTTTATATTAATTTTGAGTAGATATACATTTTAATTATCGAAAAGTATAAAGTCTATACACTCAGACCAACTGATTCATACAGAATACAGGGTCTGTAGTATAACTGTATCATACCGTGAAGTTGGATGGTGTAGTTCTGTTAAAGACATTGGTGCTTGGCCTGACTCTTCATTGTCTGTTGAATCAGAACAGTATCCATCACTTAACCTGTCTAAGGCACTGGAAAAAAAATTCAGCTTTTATTGAAATGTTGGCATATATAGCACTATTACTTGCAATGTGCATGTAGTAAATGGTGATATGAGCAGGCATAATTTTGCTGTCTATTTCTGTCTTTTACCTTGTGCTTGGTGAACATGTTTTAAGATGATTTAAAGAATAGAATTAAAGTGATGGCATTCTATTAATTGTCCCAAAGCTCATTGTTATATAAAACTTCTTTTGTGCTTTACTACATTTGGTGCTTAGAATTTGGATCAATTATAATACGTAATGGTTAAATTTGTCCTACAAGTTTTTGTAAACATTTGTGTAGTAACATTTTAAACAGTTGCGCCTTTTTTTCATAAAGACAGTGTTACAGGTAAAGAAACATTTTGAGCACTTGTTTGAGCCAGTTCCAGAAAAACGTAGATTTTTTTGCAATGTCCTGTTGAACAAAAATCTAGTCCTACCGTTTTCTGCTACCTGGTGTATTGAATGGGGTAGATGTAATTTCTGGAATAATAGCTGAACATACATCATTGGCATCATTATCATCATCGGCATCATCATCATCATCAATATCTGTGAAAATGTCAGAAATTGATAAGTTGTCATCACTGGTGTTGTCTTGGTTCTCAGGGCATGTATCCATGGTAAAAACACTGAAAAAAAAACTTTTGAATACATGTATGTAAAAAATAAATAGTGTACACAAAGAAACAAAATATAATCATAAATTCTTGAAATTTGTATCATATTAGTAAAATAGCAGCATCATTTGTCAACATTTGGTTTGTTCACACTTTATCACTCATATTTTTGAAGGAATCCTAAGCTTGATGAGTGGGATAGCTCAAAGTAATACTTAGGCCCTGACTTAACAAAATTGCAATATTTAATGAAATTTACAAGTCTGCACCTCTTGTCCTTAGCTTATCATATTTACAATGAATTTGACTTTGTGCATGTAAAATCAAGGCAAAATTTGTCATGTGACCTTGACCATTACCTATTGACCTTCTTTCGTGTTTCTCAGGTGAGATGTCCAGGGCAATCATGGTTATCATTTTGTAGCTGTTTTTACTTTCTTAAATTTTCTAAAATTATTGCAAACTCTTCTCAAATATTTAACAATGTTACATCCTTGTCGGATTTTGTCAACATCTGGGATTCTAACATTCAAAATGGCAGTTGATACAAACAGGTCACTTGCAGAAGCTGATATTGACATGTCTGATTCTCGTATATATAATTATGAGCACCCTCAAGTTTACAATGTTGCATAAAAAGATACATGCAAGAAATATTTAATTCTTACATTATCCAATGAATTAACACAATAATATTAAAGATTTCTTGTGCATTGCTGATAAGATATGTAATGTTACTTAGACAATAGATAAAGTTGAATTATAAATTGTGCATTTTAATAAATACTGCAAGATAAACATTTAAAAGGTATGCTAATCCAGCAATATGAAAATATTTGTGATCTCGCGAAAGTTAAGATGTTCCTTTCAGCCTTATATACTATTTAAAGCCTCTTCACATAGAGAGGACACAGTAATGATAGATCAAACAGATTCATTCATGGAATTTCCTGTACCTGGAATGGTTGTGTTGTTCAGTACCCAAGCTGCCTGCACATAGGAATTCGAGGATGGTTTCACAGACTCGAACCTTGAACATACAGCCAGGCGTCGTACACTCATACAAGGTGGTTTCATCATGATTATCCTGAAAAATAAGATATTTTGTTTTGGTTGTTTATGATACATCTGTGTTATTAGATATTATCTGTAAAAATCAATTCTGATTACTATTACTGTTTGACAGAGCCTATATTTTTGCTAAGATTTCCTAACAGACAAAGTAATACAATGCTGGCAATATAGCATTTTTTCGCTATGATATTGCAAAAATGTAAGAAATGCTTGCTGCCAAACTTGTTTATGATTATAAAATGATGTTTTTTGTAACTTCTTCATTATTGATTATGAGCATGATTATAAAGTGACAAGGGGACTTTAATAAGATGTGAGAAGAGAATTATGATACTACAAAAGCTGTAATCTCTGAAAGTCAGTAAGTCCGAGCTCAAAGCTGTTACTTATAAATAACAAATAAACAGTGCCTGAACATATTGTAAGTTTCTGACAGCTACAGTAAGTTAATGATAAAATGGCACTGATGTAACAGATACTGTGTGGTTGTGTGAGTCAAAAACTAGAGTTAGCACACACAAAATGTTTTAATCTTTAAATAATCCACTGTATTTACTAAGGATCGGAAAGAATATTTGAATATTCACATATTCGCATTTGTTCCGAATATTCAATTGTAATTTTACTATTTACCAAGTCATAATTGGCAGCACAGTCAAATTATCATGAACTTACTGTATATTTAGAAATGATAAATACCTCCAAAGGTGTAAACATGTTCCCTAAGTTGTCAGTCACATGCGTCTCCCCACTGATTGTCTTGTACATGGTGTAGAGTGCTGGTTCCCTAGAGTTGTCTGAGAGCACAGACTGAGAGTTGATGATCACATTGTTTTCTGTTGACGCTGTCATTGTTCTGTTGTCTAGAGTGGTCATTGTTTTAGCACTAGAAAAAAAAAGACTGCTTTTACTTTCATTAATCTTAAAACTACTTCAACACATGTTGAATCTCAACTAAAATATATTGGAGAAAAAAATCACACAAAATGAAAGAAGCACTTAAAAAGTGACTTCAGATACTTAAAAGCTTCTTCTGAAATAGCTTTCTTGAATTTCATTTTCTTGTCTCCTTTCAGATTTTACTGTTTTTTTTAAGTAAACAATGATAGCAATAGTCAGTTTATCAATATGGTCAGCTGACACAATAGCATGCAATACCAATTTTAGTAATGGAAGCCTAAACTACTGCTGCAGAAATCTTTTGTAGAACCTATCATTTCTACCTCCTATTGAAGAGTTTGTGTAACAAGCATAGTTTTGGGGAGGCTGCGTTTTTGGTACGTGGCATTCCCTGTTTGATATTATTTTTGTTTTTTTGACTCATTTCTCTAATATGGTATCAGTTGTAATGGATAGGACAGACAGCTGCTCTTAGCATTGTAAAATATCTATTTTTCAGTAAATCAAATTACATATCATCCTGTGACAAGTAGCCAAACAAGGAAATAATGCTCATTTGGTGGCTTCTTAGGCAAATATTACTACTTTGAATGATGCTGCTGTAAATGTAACAATAATGCCTGCTTTAAAATCAAATAGGTGTTTCATTCAATTGAACAGGATTAACTGTATTTCTTTTAATGAAACATTGCAAAAAGACATTCAAAATTTCAAAACTGTCAAAGATTATGATATGAAATGTCACTTACAAATTACAAGCAGGCCCTTCCCTTTCAGTGTGCTGAACCCCATTGTTAAGATTCATTAAATCATCACTGTGACATTGTGTGTTATATGGGCTGCTATTATCACTGACTTGGGCTGTTTGTGGTCTAGGTGGCAAAACAAGGGAGATATCATTCCTTTTATCGGCAGCATGTGTTGATGTGATAAGTGGCTCTTCTTTGATCTGTGAAATAAAGAAATATTGTCCCCAAAAATGCATAAAATTTCATTGCTTAGGGTAACTCATAACTAAGTCAACATTAATAATATTACTATTTCTGTTGTAATTTTTACAAATTTCACTTTGTTTAAGTAAAAATCAGGTTTAAGTGTTGTTTATATCTAATAATCCACAATTTTGAGTTCTGATACACAGTAGTAGAATATGACAAAGACTTATTAATTAGTCAAAGAACAATGCAAGAGTATATTATTTTGATTCTAACATGACTTTACATGGCTTTTATTGTCCAGTAGTTCATATGGTTTTGTACTTATTTTGATTGATGGATTACTATATTAACAAACAATAACAGAATACAATGTACATATAGAATTCAATAAATTTCTCCATATTAATACCATAAAGTTCCAAAATTATGCAAATTCCTGCTAGTTCAAAGTTTTAATTATTATTCAGATCACACATATTTAACCAAGCACCAATTTATTTAGCTATTCCTTCATATATAAATTAAGATGTTTCTATTTTAACGTTATTCTTTAAATGAAAAAGTTTTTAAACTCTGTAAAGCATTATTTTCCATTCATAAATGGTCAGTCTGTAAATTCTAGCCAATAGAAACCTGTTTTACATCTTTAATTCTGCTAGTCTGACACTAAGTACTTGAACACATTAATGTTAAGCTTTATTATAATTGAAAAGTGTCAAACAAACAACACTGACCAGAGGTCAATAAAACAAATGTTGTCTAATATGCTTATCAAATGGTGTTATAATCTGTCAATTAAAGATTTTTGCTCAGGAATGTCACAACAAAGTCTACTAAGAAGCCTGGTGATGAGCAACAATCATAAAAATATTTACTTTAATCATTGGGAAAATAAACAGCATAAAAATATCCTGAATTCTAAAATCTCTATCTTTACATTTTGATATGAAATTTATACTATTTACCAAAATTATCTGATAGTGAAAATTTATATTATTTGATGCAAATTGTTTAAAGTGATGTTACAGATCAAAGTGACCATCATAATTTTAGATAAAACATAAACCAGTGATTTATACTTCTAGAATCTATTGCCAAAGTTTATAACAAAGAAATAATGATCTGTTAAAAATTTCATAGAGGAAATCTGTAAAAAAAATCTGTCCTTTCGGTTAGGTATATCTTAATTTGTATTTGTCAATAAACAAAATAACTTGGTAAAGCTTGTTTTTTATATGATTTTAAGCATCCACTGTTTTCAGCATCAATTTGGACTAAAACCTAATGTGGCCAGTTTGAAGGGTAACATAACTTTTAGGGACATACCCTATAACTGATGGCGAACAAATAAACTCCAAAATATAAATAATAGAATCTTTGGAAGTATTATAACTTAAAGCTGCTCGCTCTCAGTTATCGTTGAAATTTTTTTTTTTTCAAATTGATATACTTATTCCTAAATATAAAACTAAAGGCAAGAATAAAAATATAAGCGAAAATCTAGGTAGGAATTTGCAGAAATTGATTGAAAATGTCGGTAATACACGGCACCGCTACACTAAATGTTTATACTGGAATTTCAAAAGCGTTTGCAACGCTTTTGAATTTTGTAGAGTATTATTTGAAATTTAGAAATATACGTGACAGGAATTTATACTGGAGCCTTTTTGTATTACTATATGTTCTAAAATACTTTATTTACATACAGTTTGAAGAACTTTATTTTTTTACCAAAATCTGAGAGCGAGCAGCTTTAACTTAAACGTTTCAGCTATGCATTCCAAGTCATAATTGATAAAATCAGCGGTTTAAAATATACTGCAGTACCGTTAACCATTCAATAATCTATGCAGAGTTGTTGTTGTACAATTAATGGGTGGAGGGGATTTATTCCAGAAAGCATCTATGTTGATTAATTGTGGTCAAATGAGGCATTTTTGTATTTATTTATCATTTTACGTTCATTGAACACATAATCTATATTTTCAGAATACAATCTGCTAGATATAGGGAGTGCCTCTTTAAGGGAAAATAGTACATGAGGATGCCTGCTCATACGACAATGTTAACTCCTCATGCACCACTTTCCCTTATCATTTGAATATACATGTAAGATGAAAAAGAACATTATCAATCTGTAGGCCAATCATGATTAGAATTGTTTGCTGCCAGGTCCTTTGTTCAATCATTGTCCAAACTGTTTAAAAGAATACATAGGGAGCGTTACCGTTTGTTGTTTCTGACAGCAGAACTGGCACATCCAGGACTTGTGCTTCTCACCAAGGACTGTAGCCAGGTAAAACTCCTGGTAGAAAGTGTCAGCAACACCTGTAAATCAGAAAAGTATTTTACATGCTGATAGACTGTAAATGTTAAGTACATATAATAGTTATAGCTATGAAAATAGTATGGAAAATAGCTTTTAATGTACATCTTTGAACCTGCCTAAGCATTCAAGATTACTTTCAGACTGTATGTCTCTATATCCACTGGGATTGATTTGAAGCTTCGGGGTTCAAAACAGTCAAATTGGATAACTCTTCATTGATTTTAATACAAAATATAGGCTTTGATTAGCTTAAAAAATCCGGGCAGTGGTGGTCAATTTTTCATCACATCCTACATGATCCATCCTACATCCATATTTAGTTATATTCTCCTGGCCCAGGTTACAGTGGCTTGAAGTTCAATATATTTGAAATCCATAATATTTTGTTTTTAGCTCGACTTTCCGGCATCGGCGTTGGTGTCACACCTTGGTTAAGTTTTTCGTACCACCCCATTTTATTTCAAAAGTATTAGAGGTATGGCTTTGAAACTTGCCATACTTGTTTACCATCATAACCTCCATGTACAGAGAAGAGTACATAGCTCTGTCAAGGTTTTTGACAGAATTATGGCCCTTTTTGACTTAGAAAATGTATTGAGCTTGTTTAAGTTTTTCGTACTACCTCACTTTATTTCAAAACCATTGGAGGTATTGCTTTGAAACTAACCATACTTGTTTACCATCATGATCTACATCAACATACAAGAGTACATAACTTTGTCAAGGGTTTTGACAGAATTATGCCCCTTTTTGACTTAGAAAATACATTGAATATGGGTAAAATCCATGTTAAGATCATTAACCCCATCTGTAGAAAAGAGAAGGTAACTCTGTCAGGGAATTGTTTTAAAAATTAAGGCCCTTTATTAGTAGAATCTTGGTTAAGTTTTTCGTACCAGTCCACTTTTTTACTTCACTGTTTGAGATATTAACTTGAAGGCTGGAATACTTGTAAACCATCATGATCCCAAAACATGGGCAGGAGAAGGTAATTCTGTCCAGGATTTTATTTGAATTATGGCCCTTTTTGACTTAGAAACTCAGTTACATAGTCATTCTTGTCCACTTGTTGACTTAACCATTTGAGATATTACTTTGAAAGTTGGGAGTACTTATGTCAAAGTTTTGTTTTATAGGCAAGCACTAAAAAAGTCAATGCGCTGTCCTACTGACAGCTCTAGTTATATATTGCTTTCTCATATCAACAAGATAGCCACATTCTAAAAGGTAATGGAACTCATCTCCTATACTCGATTACAAAGTGTACATTTTCTTTCTAAAAAGGAATCCTATTCCAAGTACCAGTTTCTATGGGCATTTTGTGATTTCTTGTTCTGATCACGTATTTTAGATATTTTGTCAGCCTATTCAGTAAATATTTTTTCAAAACCAATATTTTTTTAATAATCTATAATTTGTTGTTTGGGAAAATGTGTTTCCCATATATTATTCAATCCTTGTCATTTTGTTATCCATTGAAAATTTTGTACAACAGACAATTTGAATTGACTCGACAAAATTGTGTAGATGACAAAACATATTGCTTATTTCTGTGATGTATTGGGAGCCATTGGATTGTTCTGTAAATGAAGTGGCTAGGTAGCCTGAGACATAATTTAAAAAAGGAGTTTGCGTAACAAACCTGGAGCAATAATGGTATATATTCGTCCCAGAACAAACTCACTAAAAATTTAAAATTTAATAAACTGAGAAATGCAAGAAGTGCAACTAGCTTATATGATTTAACACATTCAAATGCACAGCACATGAAAATTGCTTTAAAGGTCCATTACTAACACCAAATCAAATTTTCTTTATACCCCCGAAACGAAGTTTCGGGGGTAAATAGGAGCAGGCATGGGGTCAATTACTTGGTAAAGTAATGCATTACCATTACATTGCGATTTACCTCATTACCATTACAGCAATTTTGAAGATAATGCATTACCATTACCATTATATTTAAACATTTTAAAAAAACATTTATAGTATACCATCCGATACTTTTGTTGTGAAAATTGTCACATGTTATGAGTGCATAAGTCTGGCAAAGGCAGCATTTTGCCTTAAGGGGGGTCAGTGCTGAAATTCAAAATAACAAGAAATTTTATTGACCCTGTTTTTTATAGAGACTAACATATTGCTAGTTAATTTCTGGAAAAATAACGATAGGTCAATGAGTTAACTTTTTTGCAATATTAATCTTTAGTGATACACTATCAGATAAGGTGCTTAATGCAGAATTAGCTAGAATTTTCATATTGTAAACGTTTATGTATGCACAGACCTATATACACATGGATTGGCAACTCTCGTATCTTCTATACAAGTTCAACCTTTTTATCGCGGATGGCGAGATTTTATGCGAGATTTTAGCATCGATGGACAATATCCGAGGTTTGCCGAAATCGAAAACTCCCAGCGTCCACCTGTCCTCCATTTTGAAAAATAATCTAATTTAATCGTGTCTTCTTCAATATTTATGGCTCAATAGTTTGTTTTTTTCTTTAAGTAACATTAGTCTCATTCCAACCTATATCTGTTTTTCGTAATGCGTAACTTATCGATTTTGTATGTTGAAAATTATGTCAGCGCGATGTAGAATGAAGCTTCCCGTCGTCCTCCATCTTGGAACGTATCGGGGAAAAACGTAAACAACACGGACGTGTATATAGGTCCGTGGTAAACAATAAATCAAATTGAATCGTGTCTACTTCAATATGTATGGCTGAATAGTTTGCATTTTTCTTTGTTTATGCAACTTTTGTCTTATTCCAAGCAAATCTTTTTTCGTAAGCGTAACTGTTATCGATTTTGTTTGTTGAAAATTTTGTCAAGTCTGGTGGCACCTACCGAATATCACAAATCGGAAAATTTCCGAAAAACACCGAGCGCGCGCAAAGCATGATGGGTAACATTTACTCCGATATCGCATTATCAATTTTTGGAAGTTGCCAATCCATGTGTGTATAGGTCTGTGATGTATGTGGTGTATTTTTCGGAATGGGTATCAATTTTTAATCTCTTCTAATGTAGTATGTCATATTTTAGAATGAAACATTAGAGATAGTGGTATTTCTAACATCATCTGAATAAATGTTACGCTCCTTATTATTACTCCACCCACTTAACTAAAATTCTTTTTTTTTTAAATTTTTGATAAATGAACATTAAAATTTTCATGATAAAGGAATAACAAGGTTTTTCCTTGTTATTCAGATAATTTGCCAACAGTTTGATTAAAACCATTGTTTAAGAATGCGAAAATAAAAAATGGGGGTCAATGTGCATATAAGAGAGAAATTCAATAAAAACTGACTAAAATGTGTTCTTTTAGATTTCGATGAGCTTTGAGATATGTCGGCATAGATCTGTAACAAAGAACTGTAAAAGGAACTATCGTAGTTATTAATGAATTTTTATATCCTAACAATACTTCTTGTAATACAGTTTGAATTATGTAATTATCTTACACGGTTTTTGAGAAATGACTATTTTTGTACCCCTACCCCAATTTTAGCATATACAAAATTTGTCAATTTAGTCACAAAATGTGAGGTCAAAATATTTTTTCACAAAACTTTTTTTTTTTTTTTAATAAAATATTTCTATTGTGCCTAAGTTTACTACTTCATAATTGTTTTTTTCCAGTTAACTCATCATTTTTGAAATATAACAAATGTAAATTTCCGGAAGTGCAAAAATCCAAAACCTCACTTACTTCAGATGTATCAGATGGAATCTCAAAATGGGTTTTTAGTGTATCCATCTTGACAATACTCCAAAGTCCAAAATAGATGCCAACGATATTATAATCTATACAGTGAATGGACTATTCTTGCGTTAATAGAACAATTTTCCAGACTATTGTTAACAAAAAAAACATGCCATTTACAATATACTGTGTTGTACAGTTGTATTCTAACGTTTGCTTAAGATTGATTTAGTCACGTTTACTATACGTTGTATTTTCATACTTTTCAATATAATAATGTTAAAAACTAACCGCCAATGAGAGTTTGGCGAAAAACATGTATTTGTTTATGCCAATAAACATTTTGACTTGAAAAAAAAAAAAAAAAAAGTATAAGGGTACATCTTGCATATGATTTTAAGGATTAAAATGCTGAAATGTGACTTTTGATCCTTCACACCTGCTTGTTTTACTATACCAAATTCACAGCTTGTACTTGTTGTAAAGCTTATCCTTCACACCTTATATTTGGTCAAACAATGGACTGTTAAACACCTACATTGTGATCAAAGTAAATTTATCTATTGAAATATTTGTTTTAAAGACAATATGAGCATGGATTTCCTCATAAGTAGTGGCAAGTAATGGAAAAGTAATTGACCATTACCCTCATTTTTTAAAATAATGCATTGCATTACCATTACATGTAATGAGAAAATAGCTCCATTACCCATTACCTTCCATTACTGAAAAAATAATAATGCCCATTACCATTATCCATTACCCATTGCCCCATGCCTGTATAGGAGTCACCCGGTGGTTGGTTGGTCGGTCGGGCGGTCTGTTGCATTTTCCTTGTCCGGAGCATAACTTGAAATTTACTTGTTGGAATTCAATACATCTTTATACAATGGTCAAGTACATTGAGAGGAAGTGCAGTGCACAGGAACAATAACTCTTTCTTTACTCATTACAGAGTAATTGCCCTTTGTTACTTTTCCTTGTCCGGAGCATAACTTGAAAACTTACAGTAACTGGTTGGAATTCAGTACAACTTCATACAATGGTCAAGTACATTGAGAGGAAGTGCAGTGTACAAGAACCATAACTTTATCTTGAGTGATTACAGACTTATTTCATTTTGTTACTTTTCCTTGTCCGGAGCATAACTTGAAAACTACTGGTTGGAATTCAATACAACTTCATCAATGGTCAAGTACATTGAAAGGAAATGCAGAGTACAGGAACCATTATTCTATTTTGACTAATTACAGAGTTATTGCCCTTTGTTACTTCCTTGTCCGGAGCATTACTTAAAACTTACAGTACTGATTGGAATTCAGTACAACTTCATACAATGGTCAAGTACATTGAGAGGAAGTGCAGTGCATAGGAACCTTAACCAATCTTGACGTATCACAGAGTTATTGCCCTTTGTTACTTTTCCTTGTCCAGAGCATAATTTGAAAACTATTGGTTGGAATTCACTACAACTTCATACAATGGTCAAGCACAATGAGAGGAAGTGCAGTGTACAAGAACCATAACTCTATCTTGACAAATGACAGAGTTATTGCCAAGAACAATATCTATTTTAGTTTTTTTTTTGCAAGGTATTCTATAACTACAAACTTAATCAGTTTATAAAGCAGTCTTTCGGGGGTATTAATCACATTTAGTGATAGGTCTAGTTTAAATCTAGAATTGTAACAGGGAAATACAGTTTGAAACTTGCTTCTTAAACTTAACAATAGCCATGGAGTATTTTCTTAGATTGACCTTGGTGGTCTTTTTGTCCTACATTCGCTTTATTGATTGTTGTAAATAGGCAGACATAAACTCTTCACATCATTGGAAATAAAGTTCTTCAATTATAATTCAAAATAAGCATGCTTATTTATGTACAACCTATTTACTGCCTCTCTCTAGGAGATTTCTGGAAATCTACAAGGTTATTTGAAAATGGGAGAACCTACTTTATTTTTCCTTCTGAGCACATGTTTGTTGCGATTCCATATTTAAAAGAAAATTTAATTTAATGCTGCTCTTTGACTCATTTGGAATGAGAACTTTGTTGTGTAATTTGATTGGCAATTGGTATAGCTGATATACTTGCATCTTCTGTAATGGAATATATACATTGAGCTAGTATATTACCAAAATTAAGATGATTTGTCCAAAACAATTCTTCAGCAAGTAATGAATGTACATTATTCCTTCATTGCTTTTTGACGAATTGTCAAATTAAAGCACAATCAGAATAAAGCATTATATGATTAACATGATTACAGAAGTAAACATATCGGTGAAACAAAAAAAAAGAAATAAGTTTAAAAGTTCTTTCTTACTGAAAAAGAGAGGAAATGTTGAAAAAATCTTGAATGTCCCTGTACACAGTGTTCGATTGACTCAACCAAAAAATTTCTCCTATATCTAAGACACAGAAAAACACTTTTGATAGGTAAAGGCATGTTTGGGGACATGCCGAGGTCTCATCAACAAATACAAGCGAACATAGTTACTCTTATGGATGGACCTTTGCTTCAAATCAAATATTGACATTAATTACTCCTAGTGCTCTCCCTTGTAATAACATAACGTGTTAATCTGATAAAAGTAGACCTTTCTGTTCAGGGTTAGCATAAAACCTGGGTTTTATCATAATGCCCAGTAATGGTATAACTGGGTTTTACTGGGTAATAAAAATGTTGTGTGGCTGACATCTTTATACAATAAAGTCACCTGCCCCAGGGTATTGTCTTTTATGTAATGATTAACCATGAAAACAGCATGGGGGTACAGGTAAGATGATAACAGTTAAAGAGTGAACTCAAACTCTGCCTTGAAATTTCCATATCTCCATATTCTCTGTACAAACACCTATAATCGGTATTTAAGTAATACAGGTTTTATTTAACATATCAACTTGTAAATTGATTTTAAGGTTTTACCTATTACAGTTTATTGTATTCTTACTCACCATCAGTACACTTCTTATGTTGCCAGAGATGACAGTCATTACAAAACAACACCTCAGTGCCCTTTCCAATCAGAGAAGTACATCCAACACATTGAATATCCCACAGAAAATCCATTATGTTTTATGTCAAATTAATATTCACTTATTTTTCAAATAAACAATAATATTTGTTTAAGATATGTTTCCAAAACAATATAATACATGTGATATTATCACATTTACTGTCACAGAATTATGTTCAATTCTCGAGGAACACTGGTCTTAAATGCTGCTCTTTGACTCATTTGGAATGAGTACTTTGTTGGGTAATTTGATTGGCAATTGGTATAGCTGCATTCTAATTTGTGAATTTCATTGGTTTTGATTGGTCAATGTTTTAGCTGCCGTTGTGAATTTGATTGGTTATTTAGGAAAGATTGGGGAAAAAATGTGAAAGAAAGCAATTAAGTTATGGGTGCTAATTGCATTTTAATAAACATTTTAAAATTCACACATTATAATAATTGTCTTAGCTATATATGGTAAGGAATGTGTTAAATTGTTACCTGAAGTTAGCAGATAATTATTTCTATATTTTATAATCATCAGTTTTATAATGTTAATGGTAATTATACCACTAATCAAAGGATAAGTGGTGAAAAACAAAAATTCAAAGACTACTTGTTTCAAAGCTGCTTCAGCTCTCAGATTTTGGGAAAAATAAAATTTCCCAAATTCTCTTAACATATAGTGAAATAAAAAGGTCCCGTTGTTACTTATTTCTGTTGAGTATATATGTCATAATATTTGAATTCATAATTTTTTTATGCTCCCAAATTCCAATAAAACCATATAGTGTTAGGAAGTGCAGTTAAACATTTGTCCTACCCACAGTTTTAACGGATTTTTGCAAATTGCTACCTTATAGATTTTGACTTTCATTGTTGATTCTTGCATTTTAGTGAATCTTAATTTATATAAACACAAGCCAATTTTAATTAATATATACCAATATGAGCCAAGTTTTTGAAGTTATATGAAAGTGTTTACTCTCATAAAGTAGAGGTAGTATCCTGGTACATGTAATCTTAATTAGTGACAAATAAAGATTTAATTTCCATTGAATCATTAAATACAATGCTGGGTGTGTTTATGTTATAAATTGTTCAATTAATGCCTCCGAGTTTGGAGCAGATACAATTAGAATATCCACAATCTGGTTGAAACAGAATTTCATTAATAAAATGTAGGCCTCCTAGGTAAATTAGTATCTTTATCAATCGGTATTTTATGATTACAGAATATTCTTGCATAGATATGGTAAAGCTGCATGTTCATCCTAAGTTTTGGATATTTATGTCATGTACATTAATGTCATTTCATTTAAAGCCCAGCCTGAGAATCATATAATATCTGTAAGAAAGAGGACAGTCATATAGCAGAAGTTTAACATTGAAGTATACACACATTTTAAGAGTATAATTCTGCAATCAAAGTTTCATACCCCTTTAACCTACATAATTTGCCAGGTGTAAAGCACACATACATGGGACCTTGGTTTTAGTCTCATCCGAAAGACTGTTAGTAATTTCAGTTTGTCAGCCCCGGGAATCGAACCCGCTATCCCGAGATTACATGTCTTGTGCTCTAGCGATTGAGCTATCCGGGCTGACTGAAGCACTAACTTTAAGCAGAGTGCAAGTTATAGTACAAAAATGTTCTGTTCTGTTCTGTTTTGTAGCTGTTGATATTCTGACTGGCCTGATGATATGAAGCAAGATAAAATCTTGTCAGACACAGCTTTTCTGAAGAATGTCTTATCTATTTTCAGTGTCTGCAAGAAGCTGTGTCAATACCAGAGGCAGACTATCAGACAGATGAACAGGTATAAACAATCAGTACAAATGTATATAGAAAAAAACCACTTCTGAGTGCTGAAGCTTAAAGAATTTATATAAAGTACAAAATTTAATGGTAAAAAATATTGTAAGTTCAAAGAGAGACCTAAAGCTAGGCAATGCTAATGGAAACAAAGTTTGAATGTGAAAGAATCATTTCACTATATGTCAGTGATAAGGGCACTTATTTACATAGTTGTTGGGTCACAGTGTGGGCTGTTCATCAGACTTATTTTTCCATCTAAAACCCATCTGATATTGCCATTTTCAATAAAATATGGATTCACTCTTGAAATTTCATTTTATTAGAACTCTATAAAATTTAATGCTCATGTTTTTAGATGCATAATCATGCAAGTTTTAACAAGGAAGAATAGAAAGGAGCAGATCTGTGGTAATGATGTAATGCAGTCTGGACTATTAATCCAGCAATTGCAGGTCCATCACTACCATTCCTGATGTTCTTTAGCATGAGACCTTAAACCAATGTTCCATGCATACACTGAAAGCTCTTGTTTTTGAAAGCATGCATTTAGCTTTGTCTACATGTAGGTGTGTGATTTCTGGATGACAATTATTTGTTACTGAATCATGGAAGTGTTTGGTCCTTTAACAATGAAAAAGCTTTAGTTACATTAGTGATTTCAAATGCTTCTTTTTACTGTTCAGACTTGCTGCTCTGGAAATTAAAACCCTTAAGAATAGAACCATATAGGATCTATATAGATGTCTCCTTTTTGTTCATATAGGGAAATTTGATTGGAACAAACCTTAAGCGTTTTCCAGAAGGACTTGATATTGACCCTGAAGTTGAAGCAGAATTTGTCAAGGATAAAATGCACTATCCCAAACAGCATCCTGGTATTATGCACTTTAAGAAGGTGCCTTTCCTGCCAGAACTTCTCAAGAAAAATGCTCGCCTTTTGCTTGCAGGTAATCTTTCCACTTAGTATCTTTTGCATATACCATACATTTTGATGGAGTTTTCATAACTTCCTTTTACTCAAGAGGCTTTTCCAGGTGAGTCATGTCCTCAAGTAGATTATAGCATTTTAATAATCAGTTAACATCAAGTAAATCTATTTTCAAGCCAAGATTTTTCATTTATGGATATTTGCAGTCAATAGCTATTTGGCAATGAGCTTGTGTTTGGATATGCTCTGAATTATTGACATTTATTTCAAATTTTTTAATTTCAGAGTGTGATCTGATCAATAATTCTAGCTTTGAAGAAGATGTGAGACATTTGCAACAAGTATATTTGCAAAGACAGCCACCTGTTGAAGACACTTACAAGCGTGAAAAACTACAGTTTCTTGTGGAGAATATACTGGCAGGTACAGTTGTGGTGGAAGTGTTTTGAGACATGTATACTTATTTGATTAAGCATTCACATTTGCAATTTCAAACATTCACAGACAATACAGACCTGGGCAAAGAACTTTAATCAGATTTTGAGTTGTCCGTTTTTAAAACTCATGGAAATGAAATCAAGATACCGGTAATTTTCATGGACTGTTCTATCTTTCATTTTGGACAGCGTGATTTTTGTTCACACGAGTGCTCAGTGCAAATGACAATCAAGCTGCAGATGTAATAAATTATTTTCTTGCATACCAGATCAGGATATCTGCAGTTTTTACCAGTGCTGGAAAATCTCATCTTACACCCCCAAAGTAATATGACTCTCGTGAATTACTTGTTATTTAACATTATAAACATTGTGACCTCTCTATCGCAAACACAGCATCTGAATAATGTTTGTTTACATATTAAAAAAATAACGCATTTAAATATCTATTTTTAAGTGCAAGACAGTATGCAAGAAAAAGTTTCGACCATGCGATATTTGGTTCAGATGGAAATAACAGTCACTTCTGATAACTGTTTTGTGGGAACTCAGCAGAGCCTTGTTCCAGCCAAAACAGTTGCCCTTGGTGACGGATATTTTGATCTGAACTGCATGCTAATTGAAGAAAACAATAGCCTTAGTTTTTCCATAATTGGTCACTTTGAAGGTACGTAATACTTTTCAAAGGGGCACTGTGCAAGTTGGAAGATCACTAGGCCTAGTTTAGTACTTTGGCCGTGTTAAACTTTCCTTAGTGTCAGCACTTTTTCAACCAGTGCAGATCATGATCAGCCTGCACATCTGGACATATTGATCATAATCTGCACATTTTGTTACTTTTTTTGTCAATTTTTAGTGAGCACCCCTTTGAACACATGATAATAAAGTTAGTCCATTTACCCTTGTCTTGATGACTTTGTGTTGTTTCTTATTCAATCAAACATTAAAACACTAATGGTACTGTCCAAATTCAAAGATGAACTGGTCCATTTTAGAAATTTTGCATGTTAAGCATGTTAAGGGTTAATTATTTTACATATCATACCTATGATTTTTAATATATGTCTTTCAGATGACATTGCAAGCAAAAATATCAACTTTGAAGAATTGAATGACACAGAAAAAAACAGGTTGCTTCAAAGAGCTAACAGTATCGCCAACAAGCTATTTAAGAGAAACAGTTATGGCTGGTATCAGATAGAGTGAGTATCTTACTTAAACCAGGTTAAGAGTAAATTGATGTGTTTTTAGCTCACCTTGAGTGGCACAAAGTGGTGGGGTGAACAATTGTCAGGCATGGGGTAATTGGAAAATATAATTGTAATTGACTGTAATTAATTACAAATTTGCTGTAATTGAATGTAATTTGTAATTGAAGTATTTTTCAATTACATGTAGTTGTAATTTAATTAATTACATTATCAAAACACATGTAATTTTAATTACATTTCAATTACTTTTCAATTATTTTGGTCAAATTTTGAATATAAATAGTCAAAAAATCTTTTTCTAAAAAAAAAGCAGAAGCCACAGAGCTTAGATATTGAGTATGTAGCATTATTGAGTGTATCTCTACCAAGATTGTTCAAATCATGATACACGGGTCAAAATTGATCCTGCCCAGGGGAGTCACTTAATTTCACACAGACTTATATTGTGAAAATTGTCTCAAACCGCAAGGCACAGAGCTTAGATATGTGGAATGTAGCATTGTGTGGTAGACCTCTAGAAACCATATTGTTGACCTTGTATTATAGCAAATGGCAGCCAGGTGAGTGATATATCTTTGCCCTTTTGTTAGAATTGAAACATTTGCTTTTTAAATACCAATTAAAGAAAGTTAAGAAAATGTAAGTTGAGTTCTTGTACGTACTTTGTTACAAATTTCTGTTTGGGTATCGTGTTATAAGTTCACCTTTCACAAAGTGCCAGGGTAAGCTATTAGGATCAACAATGTTTTGTGTCCGTCCTTTGTCCACTGTAGTACATCATCCATCCATCATTTCCTTCAAATGACATATCCTCCAATACTACTTGGCCAATATTGCATGAAGCTCTACCAAAGGTGCTCAAAGAATTCCATTCCATGGAGAATTGTGGATGCTATGGCAACAAAATGGAAAAGCTTTAAAAACCTTCCTCTTCAAAACTGCAAGGCCTGGAACATAGATATTTGGTGTGTGGCAGCATCTAGTGAACCTCTTTCAAGATTGTTCAAATTATGCTCTTATGGTTAAATTTGGTCCTGCCAGGAGAAGTCATATAATTTACATAAAAATATATAGTAAAACTTAAAAAATCTTGTCAGAAACTGTAAGGCATTGCACTTAGATTATGTGGGTCAGAAACTGTAAGGCCTTGCACTCAAATTATGTGGGTCAGAAACTGTAAGGCCTTGCACTCAAATTATGTGGGTCAGAAACTGTAAGGCCTTGCACTCAAATTATGTGGGTCAGAAACTGTAAGGCCTTGCACTCAAATTATGTGGGTCAGAAACTGTAAGGCATTGCACTCAGATTATGTTGGTCAGAAACTGTAAGGCATTGCACTTAGATTATGTGGGTCAGAAACTATAAGGCCTTGCACTTAGATATGTGGGTCAGAAACTATAAGGCCTTGCACTCAAATTATGTGGGTCAGAAACTGTAAGGCATTGCACTTAGATATGTGTGTCAGAAACTATAAGGCCTTGCACTTAAATTATGTGGGTCAGAAACTGTAAGGCATTGCACTCAGATTATGTGGGTCAGAAACTGTAAGGCATTGCACTTAGATTATGTGGGTCAGAAACTGTAAGGCATTGCACTCAGATTATGTGGGTCAGAAACTGTAAGGCATTGCACTTAGATTATGTGGGTCAGAAACTATAAGGCCTTGCACTTAGATATGTGTGTCAGAAACTATAAGGCCTTGCACTTAGATATGTGGGTCAGAAACTGTAAGGCATTGCACTCAAATTATGTGGGTCAGAAACTGTAAGGCATTGCACTTAGATATGTGGGTCAGAAACTGTAAGGCCTTGCACTCAAATTATGTGGGTCAGAAACTATAAGGCCTTGCACTTAGATATGTGTGTCAGAAACTTTAAGGCCTTGCACTCAAATTATGTGGGTCAGAAACTGTAAGGCATTGCACTCAAATTATGTGGGTCAGAAACTGTAAGGCATTGCACTTAGATTATGTGGGTCAGAAACTGTAAGGCCTTGCACTCAAATTATGTGGGTCAGAAACTGTAAGGCATTGCACTTAGATATGTGGGTCATATATAGTACATCTTTAACCAGTTTCTTGTCAAACACCTTAAAGTCAAGTGTAGTTGTCAAGTGGGGGCTCTCAAGAATGTTCAAAGCATGACCCTTGGGTCAAAATTGGCCCGTGTTTCATTTGTTATCCCTCCCAAAAGGCTGAGGGATATTGTTTTAGCACTGTCCATCAGTTCGTCTGTCTGCAAAGTAAATGACCTACTTGTTTGACTAGGATCCCCTTGGAGATGAACTCCAGTGGAGTGGTGAAATTTTAAAAATGCTTTTTTTCCTGGGACAGACAAACCAATACATTTTAAAGTTGTTCTTTTCAGTTATTTGTTTCATTTGGCGGTGGATATAAATTCACTGAATTTGCCTGTTTAAGATAGACTTTTGTAATAAAATACTTTAAAATTCTTCTACTTTCACTTTTTTTTACTACAACCCTGTTTTTGACCTTGCATAGCAGCCAATGGTACCCAGGTGAGCAATACAGGGCCATCTTTGCCATTTTTTGGTGTAATTACTTTACAATCACGACAATATACAATCATGTACTTAATAGTTTGACATAATTATATTTCAGTTACAGCAACCATACTGGACTGGTCTATTTGGCAGCAAGACTTGCACAAAACTACACAATTTTACTGAAGATATTTGATGAGGTAATTCTTTTATACGTACAGTCATATGGTCAGTAGATAGTCCTTTGGACTTTTTGCTGTAAATAAGTCAAAGTTCAACCATTACTTCTGCGTCACATTTGACTTATGATTACAGGGAGTAGCATCATGATTTAGTTGGATTGCTTTTGTTTTTATTGCAATTTGTAACTTGTGTTTCAGATTACAAGGCGAGACAAAGACTTTATCCCAGAAGCTATTCTGAATGTTGGGTCAGGAGTTGGTTCTGCTACATGGTAGGTATTTTCATGTCACATAAAGTTTTATCTTCTATGGAACAATGTTAAGTAAACTTTTATCTCGCAGATTCTACTTTGTCTACTGCACCATGGTAAATTTTTACAAACACTTTTGTGTGTACATGTAGTATGTTTTCACGGCCAAGCAAATTGCTGTAAGTGAATTTTAACACTCTTAATTTTGCTGTAAAGTGTTTTTTTACGCACCCAGATTTGCTGTATAGTGGGTTTATAAAGAAAAAAAAAGAAGAAAATCCTCTTTTCTGAAACCACAAGGGCTTAAAGCCTAGATATTTGTCATGTAATATTGCCTAGTGGAGGTGTACCAAGATACCAAGATATTGTTCAAATCATGACCCGGGTCAAGTTACACCCATTTATTACTCTTTCTTGCTGTCAATACTTAAAAAGTATTGAAGGGAATGAATTGATACTTCCCATATTTTAATGAAATTAAAGGACAAAAGAAAATCATGGTTGTTTTAAATGCATTGAAATAAAAGGTAAAGTACTTCAAGGGACATCAGTTCTTTCTGAGCACATTTACCTCCTGAATCCTAACCTTTAATGCCAGGCACCAGGTAGGTAGTCATAAAGTAACCATTTTTCTAGCTGGCGGCTCACCAAATAGCCAAATCAGAATGGACCCCTGTTAGGAATTGAACCTTTGACCTACCATGTTTTGCTGTATGGTAGTTTTTTTACATACCATGTTTTGTTATATACATTGTAATGGCTTTTAAATCCAACTTTTGCTAGTTCTGCCATTTGCTGTATGGTAGATATCTATATGCCTGCAGTTATGGTAGATATCTATATGCCTGTAGTTTTGCCTTTTGCTGTATGGTAGATATCTGTATGCCTGTAGTTATGATAGATATCTATATGCCTGTAGTTCTGCCTTTTGCTGTATGGTAGATATCTATATGCCTGTAGTTCTGCCTTTTACTTTATGGTAGATATCTATATGCCTGTAGTTCTGCCTTTTGCTGTATGGTAGATATTTATAGGCCTGTAGTTCTGCCTTTTACTGTATGGTAGATATCTATATGCCTGTAGTTCTGCCTTTTAAATCTCTTGTAGAGGTGAACTATATAAAGTACCTTTCTGTTCCAGGGCAGCTGACAACATCTGGGCTAACAAAATATATGAATATTACAATGTTGATACTTCAAATAAAATGAACGATTTTGCAAGAAGGTTGATGGCTAGAGGTAGGTATTAACTTCCTAAAAAGCTATCACTATTTAAAATATAGTGCAAAATGTTGAAACAGGTAATAAAGGCTTTACATATGCCTGGTTGAAAAGGAAATCAAATTAATGGTAAAGTGAAGTTTGACAAATGTTAAAGGCCCCAACCTATCCTTGCAGTGTAACATTGATCGAAACTGATATATTCTTTTCATTAATTCATTAAGCACTTATTGATAAATATAACTTTTTTCAAATGATAATGTTGAATGATCTTTATCGTATTGTAATGATGATTTATAAAATCCTAATGATGATGAGTTATGAAATACCAATGATATTGATTTATAAAATCCTATTTTTTATTTTTCAAGTTGAGGATATGAGTATGTCATTAGTAACCGGCTAGAATTCTATGTTCACAAGATTGCCTAATTTATGTAATAACATCCGTCAACAACTAGCAAAATGTATATCTTTGGCAAGTCCTCTTAATTTTCAGTCTTCAATTTAGGATTATAATTTTTTATTCGTAAGAATGCTGACATACTGCACACTTTTTGTCAGAACTGTTCTCTAAATGTAGGTCATGCTATTTCTGTAAGTCCCCAACATTAAAAAACGTTATTTTAATTTATTTTTAAGACTTTTAGGTTACACTGTTAAAAATTTAACCTCGATTAAAGGCAAGAATTCTAAGTATCATAAGTGTAAGGGCTTTATGGGCTTTTTAGGACATTTATATAAATCATGCTGTTAAATTCACTTGTTGTGTTGAGAGTTCCCAGTTACCTTTGAAAGAAGGAGGGGTTGCCATGGTTTATTGTGAGCATTATGATTATGTTTTAAATGTTGTGGAATCAGACCTGTATCTCACTTCAAAACAACCCTGATATACAGTTCAACCTCGCAGAATGACACCTACCTAGAGCAACACCGCCCTAAAAAACACGTTTTCTTTCCCATTGTGTCAATTATAATAGGAATCAACCTCTTCAGAACAACACCTCTCTGCAACAAACACATTACTGTCTCAAGGGAGCTCAGCCCTGAGAAGAAGCCCTGTACATGTATAAACCCCTTCATATGCTATTGTAGATATATTGTTGAAATAACATTGGCAACATACAACTGTAGAAGAAAATCATTTAACAGAACATATTCTGCTAGATTTCTAAAATGGTATCGTCCAACTTTCAATTTATAGTTTGAAGAAGGTGTGCAGGCTGATCATGATCTACACTTGTCGCATAGACAGATGTCAGCAGTAGGTTAAGGGTTAAGACATTTTGCTTTATTTGCTTAATGCAGAAAATATTGCAGTAGAAATTATATGTGTTGAGTCTATTTTTATGATAAAGAGTCTCTATTTACAGATGTGAAAAACCCCTTAGATCTTACAATAAAGGGTGTGACGTTCCGACATAATATACCCTCTCCAGAGGTATGTATGATATCTCAGATTTCAGTGTGTTATGAGTAATTTCTAAGTAGCGTAGTAATTTTCAGCATTTACTTATATAATTAATAGTATAATGTACGTTTTTTGAGATTGTAAAATACAATGTAGTTGAAATCAGTAATGAAAGACAACAGCAGGGAGATGGATGACTTCACATTGATTTGTTGAGTTTCAGCTTGAGTTTTAGCAGCCTTAATCATATCTAAGTGATACAGACACATTTTTTCATGAAATTCACAGATTATGCCTGTCTGGTATAAAGTTTACAGGGACAATAATATTTACTGCTCATAAAGTTTACTGCTTAAAGTGACAAGGAAAGAACCAACATTTTAAGTCAGTTGGCTGAGAGATTGTGCAAAATATATGACCTAAATACAAACACAAAGTTGTTTTCCAGTCGGAATGTCATGTTTAACATTAGCAAACATAAGCTATGTATAGGTTTTGACCAACCTGATGTACTAAATTGTTCTGCATGTTTCAGCATACACATAACCGGTTTCCAATGGTAGTGAGTGCATATCTGCTGATGGAACAGCCAAGCTTTTCTGACAGATTAAATCTGATTAGTTTGCTTTGGGAGTTGACAGATGGATACCTGGTATGATATAATACGCAATCGTTGTCTGCCATCGTAATTAATTTTTATAGCAAGGAAATACCTAACCACCTTTGTTATAAGTAGATTAAGGTTGATTTCAATTAAAAATTACTCCAGTTGAAATTTATATTAGCTCAAGAGAACTGAAATAATCTCTCAGATCTGCTAAGTTATTCATTACCTTACTGTAGAAAAGGTTGTTTTTATTGTTATTACAAAATAATTGATACGATTTTGCACTTTAGAATAGTTCAGATGCTAATTAACACAAGTATGTAAATATTTTGCACTTTCCAGGACTGTAACTTTACTACAGTTTTGCTCGACTATGTCATTTGGTTCATAATTATGCTGTAAAAGTTTTATATCCTCTCATCCGAGGGTAAATAATAGTTTATATTTTCTGATTTCTGATGCTTTTCCTAATGACATCCCATAACTTGTATTTCAGCATTGTGTTGTCACTGGTGCTTAAAAAGCCGTCTTTTTATGGGTTGTTGCGGTAGTAGAATTTCTACATTTTTCAATCAGATGGGTAAAAATTCAAAATCCATGAGTATTTTACCATTATGATATTTTCATGGACATTTAATATTATGTTTACTTATATAACAGGTGCTTGTTGAACACGGAAGTAGCGCTGGTTACAGGCTTATAATGGAGGCCAGAGAGATCATTATGCAGGTAGGAAGCTGGCTCCTTTACTCTACTAGTAATCTTTTAAAGATACATGTATTGTTTAAATCTAAAGCATTTAGCAATCAATCAAAATAGTGCATGGGTGTTGATGCCCCTCAAGTTTCTGTTGAATTGTTTCAGAAGCACAGGAGTAATTGTCCTTTGAAAAATGAATAGCGCTATAGTCCAGTTATGATTGGAGCCATATCTACAACATTGGTAATGCAGTTTCAGTCAAACTTTGTGAAAATGTTTATTATCCTCCCCCCCCAACTTGTTGGAGGGGATATGATAATTGGCTCTGTCTGTATGTGTGTTTGTAGGTCCATCACTCTTTTGTCCGGAGCATAACTATGAAAGTATTCAAGGGAATTTATCTAAACTTTACACACAGAGGACATTTAGAGCAGTGTAGTGTCCAAGGACCTTAACTCAAACTTACCCTGTTTGAGTTATCTCCTTTTATTGAATTTTTGCATATAACATTTGTGCAAAGCATACAATTTCATATTTTTAGAGTAGAAGTGTGATATTAACACACAGAAAATGCGGGTGAATAACCCTCAACATGTTATAATGACTAATATTTTATTAAATTAGAACCTATACCATATCCATTCCTCTCACCTCAAATTTCTTGGTCATAGAAAGAACACCCAGCGGGGCATGGCCATGTCTAACATGGGTTTTGTTACTATATAGGGTTGATGCCCCTTGAGTTTAACCCTACTGAATAAAAGGGTTAGTAGGTGACATGATAGCTGTCACATCAGGTAGTTGCTGTATAGGGTTATCATGAAAACATTGTACAATGAATAGTGTTACATTATGTCACATGGGATCTCAGAGATGATCAAGCAAACATTACAGATCTAGATCTGAGTGACCTGCACTGGTCAGGTTGATCATGTTTTATCCTGGCTAATACACAAGGTATAGCAGGACCCTAACAATCATTTCCAGTGACCTGATTGTCAACAGTCTTTGGAGCATACTTGATATCAAAAAAAGATACAGAATATTTACTCCAAAATCAATTACATTTTCAGATAGGGCAAGACCATCCAGATCAGAAGGGCCATGTGTTTGCTCCCGTAAGTGTTGTTATGATACCTTAAAGAAATGTTATTGATTTTGAGATTACATGTAGCTTTGATTGCTTGGTTGTTTGGTTTTTAGCTCACCTGGCACAAAGTGCCAGAGTGAGCCATTAGGATCGCATTCCGTCTAGTGTACGTTGTACAGCATACGTCATACGTCCGTTAACATTTTCCTTCAAGCAACATCTCTGAAACCACTAGGCATATGATGATATATCTAAGCAGGGTTGTCCTTGCATGAAGCCCTTTCATAATTGATTAGATAAGTCCATTCTATGCAGAACTCTGCTATGGCAATAGAAAGGAAAAACTTCAAAAGTCTTCTCAAGAACAGGAAGGCCTAGAGCTTAGATTATTGGCATGTGGCATAACTTATCACTTGTTTTTATATAGATTTATGTAGGAAAAATTAAAAAAATCTTTAATTCTGAACCACAAGGCCTAGAACTCAGATATTTAGCATGTGGCATTACCCAGTGACCTTCTGTCATTAGATTGTTCAAATCACAACCCCTGGGTCAAAATTGACTTTGCCCTGGGGTCTCTTGATTTTACATATGGTAGCCAGGTGAGCAATATAGGGCCATCTTGGCCCTTTTGTTAATTAAATCCTGCTAATGTTTCTTCTTAAGCCTGTAAAACTTGCTGAAAAACTGTACCCTGACAGTATGATTTACTTTAAGGATTTACAGAGTAAAAATTTTTTTTTTGTATTAAAGAATGACAATATGCCCACATGATAATGGTTAAAGAATATTTGTATGTGAAATTTATTTAATTATATGCTAAGAAGGCTAAATGTGTAATCTTGCTTCAGTGCACGCATGAAATGCCCAAAATTACAGTTAAAGAAGCTACCATGTAAAAGCTGTTTCAGTGCGCATGTGACATGCCAAAAGTTACAGTTACAGAAATTACCATTTAATATCTGTTTCAGTGTACAAATGGTATGATATGCCCAAAGATTCAGTGACAGAAGTTACTAAGTCAGTGCACACATTATATGCCAAATGTTATAGTTTAAGAAATTAACTTTCATTTCAGTGCACACATGATATGCCCAAAGTTACAGTTAAAGAAGTCACCTTGTATTTTAGTGCACACATGATATGCCCTAAGTTACAGTTTAAGAAATTACCTTGTATTTCAGTGCACACATGATATGCCCAAAGTTACAGTTTAAGAAATTACCTGGTGAAACCTATATCAGATCACACATGATATGCCAACAGTTACAGTGAAAGAAGTTACCATGTAATATCTGTTTCAGTGCACACATGATATGATATGCCCAAAGTTACAGTTGAAGAAGTTACCATGTACATACTCAATTGAGTACAGAAAGCTTAATATCAAGCAAGAAGTAAGTTTTGTAGCTTTTTAAAAAGTGTTATAAACGTAATAAATATTTGAAAGTTATGAATATAAAGAGAAAATACCATGGTAAATGTGTGTATATCTATGGCTTTGAGCACTGTATCCAGGTTTGATATAAAGGAAGTATTTTACACAGTTTATGATTTCAAAAACAGTTGAATTCCAAACTGTTCACTTTAACCTTTCTTGTATAATATTAGACAATCATGTTTAACTTTTATTGTTAGAGGCAGCTGTATGTGGTATTTGGTGCCGTACACTAGGACACACCAAGTTAACTGACAAGGGATCAGACCATGGTCCTACTAGGGGTTACAAAGCAAATACTATAACCACTTGACCACTAAGGTCCTCAAATACGACAAGTTAAACAACTGTAAACAAGCTATATTTCATGTACAACATATTTTTTCTATACTCCATGAGACCATTTCTCTAAGCACATTTACTTTAGAAAACCCAAATAATTATTTACTTACTTTAAAAATAAAAGTCTTGCATCCTGTGTCACTTCGATTATTATTTAAAAAAACACAAAACTGGCCAAAAACAACAAATATTAATTGGTAGAGAGAGAATTTGGATAGTTTAAACATACATTATAGACCTGTTCATTTGTCAAATTTACAAAGTGGCAAGTTAGCATAATACAGTTCATCAAAGTAAAGTTGTATAGATAAAAGAGAAAGCTAAAAGTTTATTTAAGGTTCTTTCCACCATAGACGAATTCACTGTGTTTAAGGTAACAGCTTATCTCTAACAAAATTTATGATGAGGTGGCTGAGAGAATTTAGTTGACAGTTTGCAGCCTTAATATATATAAAGTTACTTACTGTTACAGAAAGGACAAGGAGATGAAAAAGATCTGGAAAGATACAGCTATTTAGTGTTCAAGAAAGGCCCAAAGCAGGATGGTAGGTTATGTAGTATAAAGCTTGCTTGTATAGTAGGGAAGCTGTCATCATATTAAAAAAATCTTCTTTATTTGAAATATGTGCTTGAATCATAGATTAGTTTTACAAAATGTACTTTAAAATTAATTTTGTGGACAGACGCACCATGTTGTATTACAAACTGTATAGAAGATGGAATGATACCTAGATAACACTATGGGAATACATTTGTATTTTTAGTTCACTTGGCACACAGTGCCAGGTCAAGCTATTAGTAGCGCTCAATGTCTGTTGAGTCTTGTACGTCCGTTCACAATTTCCTTCAAACAACATCTCCTCTGAAACCATTGGACCAATGTTGAAAAAACACGACAGGTATGTTCCTTGCACAAGGCTCTATCATAGATGTTTAAACAGTTCAATTCCATGTAGAATTCCAGCTGCTATGGCAACAGAAAGGAAAAATGTATTTTCAAAAACAGGAAGGCCCAGAGCGTAGACATTTGACATGTAGCATTGTCAAGTGGACCGCTACCAAGACTGTTAAAATCATGACCATTTGACCAAAATTGACCTGCCCAGGGGTCACTTGACTTTACTTAGGCTTATATAGGAAAAAATTCAATTTTTTTCTCTAAAACCACAAAGCCTACAGCTTAGATCAAAGTTGACCCCGCAGGGGGAGTCACTTAATTTTACATAGCTTCTATAGGAAAAACTTTAAAAATCTTCTCTAAAAACCACAAGGCCTAAAGCTGATATATATGGTAAGTAGCATTGCCTTGTTGACCACTGAGATTGTTCAAATCATGACCCTCAAGTCAAAATTGACCCAGCCCAGGTGGTCACTTGAATTCACATAGGGTTATATAGGAAAAACTTTAAAAATCCTCATCTCTGAAACCACAAGGCTTTCAGCTTAGATATTTGGCATTTAAGCATTGCCTTCTGGACCTTAACCAAGACTGTTCAAATCATGATCCCAGGTTAAAATTGACCCTACCCTGGGGGTCACTTGATTTTACATAGGCTTAAGTAGTGGAAACTTAAAAATTCTTCTTTTCTAAAACCACATGGTTTAGAGCTTAGATAGTTAGAATGTAGTATTGTTTGGTGGACTTCTATGAATTCAGTCATGACACCCAGGTCAATATTGACACTTCTTGTGTTGTGATTGTTGACCTTGTATTATAGCCAAAGGCAGCCAGGTGAGCGCTATAGGGCCATCTTGGTCCTCTTTTTTTCTGAATATTCCTGTAACCTGTTGTTAAGTGCTATCAATTTTTTTGATTGACACAGCAGTTACTCTGACATGGTCCTTAACCAGATCACTGCAAATCTAGTTGGTTAGTGAAAAACTCTGGTTGCCTTGGCAACTGAACAAAAAAATACTAAAATCCTTTTAGAAACCATTAGCTAGACTTCAAAATCATTTTACATGAATGTCGTTTTGGTTACCTACTACCAAACATCATGTCATGTCATACTGCATTGTAAATATAGATGTACATACACATGAGTGTATGATTGATGTACCAAATCTCTCTCTTTCATCAGATTTTAAAATAATCTAAACATGAATGATTCTGAGTTAGGTATGACAGACCAATGTTTAACTTTACAGGCAAGAGATACAGTAGAGTGACTAAAGCTTTACACAAGTCTAATCACAGTTCCTGTCAGGTGTGTTGTCCAGATGGCAGTCTCAGAGAGTTTGTTCTAACAAAGACTAAACAATCTCAGTGAGTATTCTTACATTATTATCAGACTCTACCTTTATATATTTCTAAAAGAAGTATTTGGTTTTATAGAGGTTATTAAGTGCTTGTGAGGTTTATAATAAAGGCATAGATCTAGATTATCCTTTTGAGAACTAAAAAGTGTGTTTTAGTAGAGAGGTATTTGCTGTTTGTTGTGTTTTTGAGTTATTACTGAATGTGTTGCATGCTTTTTGTATGAAAATACCATCTCCTTATTGTTATGACATGTATTTTTACATTGTAGGGCATTGTTTAAATGCACAAAGAAATGCAAGGAAGGAGATTTTATACCTTTCCAGTGGCCAGATGCTTCACATGAACAAAAAAGTGGTGTGGAGGAACAGAACACTGATATTGAAAAACAGGACAGTTGTATTGAACTAAAAAAGTTTGTAGACGAAGAGACATATGATTTTGAAAAATATGAACATGGCTTAGAACAAAAAAGTAGTACAGAAGAAATGGAAAATGAAGGAGAAGATCAGACTAACAAATGATTATAACTTGTAAGAAATTCAAAATAAATTCTGTTACTAGTACAAAGTTGAGCTTATTTGTCAATTTATCTATTCAAATCTAAGAAAAACATGTGATAAATTTGTCCAAACAGAGGCAGGTTTGAAGTAAGAAATCCTCTTATATGATTGTGTAAGTTATGAAATAACATCTGTTTCAGCATTGTTCATTGTTTAATTAACAATGATAGGAGTACTGATACACAGTAATTAGCCACTAAGGATGGAGGCCTGAATTTTTAATTTCTGCGAAACAGTATGAGAAATCATTCTTTATTAGATGAAAACAACGCTGAAAAGGATGTTATTTCGATTCTTACATGACCATGTATTACAATAGGTGAATAAATGCAAAGCCTTATTTTCTAGGCGAATGCTCATTTAATGTCATGCCGCGCAATATGACATCAAGTTTACAGCATATCAGTTCCCGTGTTGGTTCCCATCTTGTTTATGGTTTAATATAACGAAGTTTTACTACTCTTCGTATATATAGCAACAAAATGATGAGTCATGTTAGAATCTGCCCTGAAATATTTTGAAGGAATAGCGGCACTACCTACAGTCAACTCTTCATGAAAATATAAGACGAATACAACAAACTCCTGATATTAGGAACTAATTTAAAAGGTTCCAAAGAGTTCGTTATAAACGGAGTTTACTGTTTACTGAACTGCAGTAGAAGTCAACAAGATGTATGCCGGCGCACTTGGCGCAGAGTTGGGATATGAATATTTTTCAAACAGTTAGAACCATTGAGTACGGAATGCATCTTTATGGCCAAATCAGAAACATATCTAGGTATTAGAAAAATGAGATTCTAGAAAATAGCTTATAAAGAAAACAGGAACTTGCGTCTGGGACCGGTCGGA
>JAFMSR010000012.1:28175077-28243612 GCA_022818135.1 Saxidomus purpurata
ACAGCATCAAACATCCCGGTATCAGTGGCACCACCTGTGGAGTATGATATCTTCCACTCAGACTTGGGACCAGTCTTTACTGAGCGTACCTGTTCAACTGTAGTGTCAAACTGAAAAGGACATTGTACAGTACTGATATTTTGATTCATAAACACTATCACCAGAATAAGGTTGTAAATGTCATAATTCCAAAGACACACTAGCTGAAAAGAGATAGTGTTTGTCTGCCAGTATAAAAATAATACCAGAATTTAAAACAAGCAACCTTAAACAGATAAGGCTGAAGCCCATAACCTTTCACAGCCACTTAGTGTGTTATAAATGGCCAAAGACATTCACCATTGCTTCTGTCAACCTAGCTGTACATACATACTTGGGTGATAATTATATTTTGTTTCTTATTATTTTGAAATAAAACAGTCATACAAGATTTTTCATTTTGCCAAAATGAATTTCAAACATAGACATTTATGTCTATGAAGACATATTAACTAAAAAGTTATGATCAATTATTTTGAAGCATAAAGAGGATAACTGTTTCATTTCGGTGAAACATCAAGATATATTTTGTTAAATGTGCACCAACAGCGGTACAAGGGAAGTATTGATCTACTTGTGGAGTTCACCAAATTAACAATTGTTCTGTTTACTGTAGAATGCTCAAATAACAAACTTAGAATATTTTATTGATATGATGCTATGACGACAGTTACTGAGCACTACTACTTCATGGCTTGATGAAACAGTAAAATCATAACATGATAGGCTGGTAGTGATGCAGTCTTTGTCTACTGTCACACTACATTTAACTACTAACATGAATGACATGAATTTTTTACCTAAACATTTCTTAAAAGATAATCTTAATGCATAGTAAATGAGAAAGGTATTGACTCTATTGAGAACAGTCTTTCCTCAGACACCTAATATTTCTCCAACAAAGCTGTTTTCATAATCTTAAATTGACCAATCAGCATGTGCTCTATTGATATACCTTGATAAATTTCTGTAGGTCGTAATTGTCATTATAATCCTTCAGGTACTGTAGCACTTCTTCATGTTTGATGAAGGAAGGTAAGTTACTTGGAAATGGAAACCCTGGGAAAGCCATCACTTCTTTTGGTAAATTTGTTCTGTAAACATAGTATGATTAGATACTGAAACCATGCAAGCGTGGTCAGCACTTCGTAAGCTAAAAACAAAATGAACAATTATGGCTGATTGCAGGAAAGGATACATTTGAAACATATTTATATCAACTGAAAAATGGAAAAGTTTACATTTATCTATATTATATAGCAAGGTCATAGCTAAAATTTACAAATTGTCTTCACACCTTAATACAAGTCATGATCAGGTAACATGTTGATTTTATATTTTGCATATACATTTAAAACCTAATTTGAACCATTATTTAACAAGAATACTAAGAGCCTTGAAAATAGCATTGGGCTGGTTACAATGTAGAATTTTTTGAGTGCAATACTTCAGTGAACTGCTACTACATGTACAAACTGTATCATCTGTCAACTTCCCCTGTGTTGAATAATCAGAACTGATTTGCGACATTAACTTCCAATATTTTTCCATACCTGCATTACTGCAAATATATGGCAAGTTAGACCCCAGGATTTTGAACAAAAGGAAGCGAGAACAGCCTACTTTCAGATGGTGGCTTTATTTTGCAAAACTGTTCTTTGGGAGAGATTTTTTGAGGATGAAATACCTCAGATTCTTGTACATGCTTGACTGGACTAGTAAACCATTGTTGTATGTGCCAACAGTATCTGTGTATCTCCATGTTCCACCTACACCTGACAACTGTTCAAACCCTGTTGCCTCAAACAGTTCTGGTCTACTTGTCAAATGTCTCAGTGCACACAAACCAGCTGCCCCACAACCAATCACTGCCACACGGATCTTCATCATCCTTCTTGCTGAAGCAGATAAATCGTGTAAGAACAATAAGGTTAACATGTAGGTTGCCTGACCTTCAACTTTATCATTGGCAATTACTGTATTTTGCCTTTTTTGGGGTGAGGGGAGGAGGTGTTTCTACAGCCTAATTTGACAACGTTTCAAAGTTCTCAATGATTAAAAAGAGTGTATTTGTCGAACTTTGTTTGGAAAAAATTGAATCTAATAATTTTAAAAGAATCTTGACAAAATAAGTCTAAACTAGAGCTATCACTAAATGTGATTAATACCCCCAAAGGACTTGCTTTATAAACTGAGAAAGTTCGTAGTAACAGAATACCTTGCAAACAAACTAAAAAGAGATATTGTTCTTGGCAATAACTTTGTAATTTGTCAAGATAGAGTTATGGTTCTTGTACACTGCACTTCCTCTCAATATGCTTGACCATTGTATGAAGTTGTATTGAATTCCAACCAATAGTTTTCGAATAATGCTCCAGACAAGTAAAAGTAACAAAGGGCAATAATTCTGAAATGAGTCAAGATAGAGTTATTGTTCTTTCGCACTGCACTTCCTGTCATTGTGCTTGACCATTGTATGAAGTTGTATTGAATTCCAACCAGAAGTTTTCGAATAATGCTTCGGACAAGGAAAAGTAACAAAGGGCAATAACTCTGTAATTAGTCAAGATTGAGTTATGGTTCCTGTGCACTGCACTTCCTCTCATTGTGCTTCATCATTGTATGAAGTTGTATTGAATTCCAACTGGTACTTTTCGAATTATGCTCTGGACAAGGAAAAGTAACAAAGGGCAATAACTCTGTAATGAGTCAAGATCGAGTTATGGTTCCTGTGCACTGCACTTCCTCTCAATGTACTTGACCATTGTATGAGGTTGTATTGAATTCCAACCAGTAGTTTTCAAGTAATGCTCCAGACAAGAAAAAGTAACAAAGGGCAATAACTCTGTAAATACTCTAGATAGAGTTATGGTTCTTGTACACTGCACTTCCTCTCATTGTGCTTCATCATTATATGAAATTGTATTGAATTCCAACCAGTAGTTTTCAAGTTATGCTCCGGACAAGGAAAAGCAACAAAGGGCAATAACTCTGTAATTAGTCAAGATGGAGTTATGGTTCTTGTGCACTGCACTTCCTCTCAATGTGCTTGACCATTGTATGAAGTTTTATTGAATTCCAACCAGTAGTTTTCAAGTTATACTCCGGACAAGGAAAAGTAACAAAGGGCAATAACTCTGTAATTATTCAAGATGGAGTTATGGTTCTTGTGCACTGCACTTCCTCTTAATGTGCTTGACCATTGTATGAAGTTGTATTGAATTCCAATGAGTAGTTTTCAAGTTATGCTCCGAACAAGGAAAATGCAACAGACCGCCCGACCGACCGACCAACCAACCGACCGACCTATCAACCACCGGGTGACTCCTATATACCCCCCTAAACTTCGTTTTGGGGGTATAAAAATGAGGAAACTAAAGGTGAAGATAAAAAGAAGGCAAGTGAAGTACCAATAATGACATACATTGTATGTAGCTACAACCTGCTTGATGATCATACTAATAAGAATTACAGAAAGAAGAAATTACATTATTTCTCAACTTAGAAGATCCTAATATTAACAAAGATTTCCATTCTGAGGAATATGAAGAGAAAAAAACTTGCATCAGGGAAAATAAAATTTTGTTTTAAGACAGAAAAGCTATAGTTATTACTAAATCAGTCTGATCCGATCCAGTCTCTCTAGCTCTCTCTCTCTCTATCATGTCAAACCCTTTACAGGGACATGCCTTTCTCTCTCTTTATCTATCATGTCAAACCCTTAACAGGGACATGATGGCTCTCTCTCTCTCTCCCCCTCTGTCTGTCTCTCTCTCTGTCTGTCTGTCCCTGTCTCTCTCCCTCTGTCTGTCTGTCTTTCTATCAATCTCTGTCTGTCTGTCCCTCTGTCTGTCTATCTTTGTCCCCCCCCTCCCCACTCTCTCTCTGTCCCTCTGAGACACCCGTATATAAATATAAAAACAAGAAATTTCTCCATGATTCATTAGCTGAAACTGGAATTTGTATAAGTTGCGTGACTTTTCTGTGCAACAATGACGGACATTATACTTAGTAATAAAGGGTGGTATATTATTCAATCTCAAAACGCATAAGGTAAACAAATAAACATTAATGACTCTGCCAAAGGAATGATTCAATTACTTTATTACCATAATATAACCAAGTTTGAATACTTCAAAGTGTATTTTTGTAAGAGTTATTCACTCTCAATATACTGCACTACAGAGCTGCTTATTGCAATCAATTGCGATACAAAACTTCTGGCAATATCCATCCCTACTTTACAGGGACATGATGAATACCCACAGATTTCACCTTAACAATGTTATTCTACCCTTTTTATAGCTGCTTCAACCTGCTTGGACACAGTGAAGTATGAAAAGCACATGCAAAATGCCTCAAGAAATTCCATCAAAAAATTATTTCGTCAATGAATTGCTGGTGATATGCTCAACTAAGCTTTGTACTTACCACTCATTTGTATTTCTAATAGGGATGGCAACGAGGACTTGGTTATTCGGTTACTCGATCAAACTTCCGAGTACTAGATTAGCAAAATGGTATTCAAGTACTCACGATATCTTTTTTTGTGTGCAAAAATCGCATCATACATAAAATCATAAATTATCACTATATTAGGTTCCTCCAACTAACAGCCTTAACTTGTTATTATTATAAATCGGGATCGTTATCAAAACACGCCAGGTGATGTGCAAAAATTCTATTGTTTAATCCGCTAGGTAAGCCCCTAAATGAAATATATGAGTTGACAGTTTGACATGCAGGCATTGTTATGATTCTATGCCGCTTATGATCTTAAAAAAACAATATACACTTAAGATTCATCAAAGATATTGGGCTGTAGTGTTTGCAGTTTGTTTAAAACTAGAACTATCACTGAACGTGATGAATACTCCCCGAACACCCCACTGACACAGTATATGAAATTTATGTAACATTTGATGCTTTAATTATTTGACCTGCACAACTTAAGGCTTCTGTGAAGTATCATTAAATTCTGACCAGGGGTTTTGGAGATTTTGCGTCCACAAGATTTTACTATCTCGAGCCCCTGTGACCTTGACCTTTTACCTAGAGACCCGAAACAAAAACCCTGCACAACTAGGCATTGAACTTATCACTTCTGTGAAGTATCATTAAATTCTGACCAGGGGTTTTGGAGATTTACAAGATTCCGTCTACAGATAGACGGACGGACAGACAGACAAGCTGAATCCAGTATACCCCGCCCCCTTACACTTTGTGTTTGGGGGTATAATAAAGTGCATAATAGCAATTACACTAGGTGGCCTTTGCGTTTGTTCCAGAAATTGTAAATGTGCGGAGAAAAGATAATTATTATAGCAACATTTTATAAATTCTGATCATAAAACTAGTATAATGGTATTTTGATGCGACTGTAACCTTAGAGTAACCCCCTTAGAGTAACCTCAATTAGCTCTGGTTTCCCAATAAATGCTTATTTTATTATCGATGGATTTTTCAATAAGAAGACAAAAACACGTTTGAAATTTTACGTTAATTTGTCGTTTTCCTGCATTTATTTTACTATAAGATTACTTAGCACATACGCCGGTATTCATACATGGTTGCATGGTAAACAAGACTGAATACCTGAAATATAAAACGAATTAACCCTATTTTTTTCTGGGCCGTTAGCAGAAACAAGTTTTTTGGGTTTGATTGGGCTGATAAAAAAAAACATATATACAAATAGCGGCATTTATGATTTAAAAACTATGCGAGACATACAACATGTACAATGTAGATGGAGGCACACTTGAATTTTTTAACATAGTATATATAGACAAGGGAACCAACTGCAGGTCGGACAAAATCTCGAGGTAGCCATTTCTACAAGTGAACCGAGTCTTAGACGCAAAGTACACTATCCAAAACTATATACATCATTTAAAAGCAAATCGCCATGACAATTTTTACAATGATATAAACTTACTTACCAAGTCTGCGATCAATCACTTCTACCTAGAATTCATGTCAGACAAGAAGTTGAGGTAGCGATTTCTATGAGTGAATCAAGTCTTAGACGCAATGTACACTATCCAAAACTACATAAATCATTTAATAGCAAATCACCGTGACATTCTTTAAAATGATATAAACTTACTTACCAAGTCTGCGATCAATCACTATTACCTAGACTTCATGTCAGACAAAACGTCGAGGGAAAAAATCCCAGGTAGCAATTTCTACGAGTGAATCGAGTCTTAGACGCAATGTACGCTATCCAGAACTATATAAATCATTTAAAAGTAACTCGCTGGATATTTTTTAGAATGATATAAACTTACTTACCAAGTCGACGACCAATCATTTCAACGTTCTAAATCTGCCTTAGATCTAGACAACAAATTAATTTTCTTACCTTGGACAACGTCATTCAATTGATACTAGATATGTGAAGTTGTCTATTTTCTTTTTGTAATCCATGTCATTGCGGGCCGCTGCGAGCGGCCCGCTAAATTTAATACGTGGTGAGTAAAAGATGCATAAAGAGTTAAGCACTAGATGGAACATATGCGTCTCTCTTCATTATAAAATTGAGGTACTTCTGAGATGAAAACTGTAGACACAGTCATTTTTTTTGGAAAAGCAAGAGTTATCGTTTGTAATTGAGCTGTCGTTCGTTTCATAGAGGGCGCAATCTAATATACGCTGGTAAAAAAAGAAAAAAGCGCTTTTCACGTTTCAGTCGCAATCTACACCTAGAGAAATGGATATATGATTGGTTTTTCCACTACCACAGCCTTTGACATTATAGAAACGAAACGAGTAGACTGAATATTCTTTTATGGCCTTTTTAGACATATATGATATTGTCTTACTATATCATTCTCGTACGTCCAGAGCATTCGTTACATAATTTCATAGTTTGTCTGAAAGGTTGGCGAACCACTGATGCATGAGGATGTACTATATATAATAGCTAATTTTTTCCCCTTTAAAGTAAGTCTGTCTCCGTGGTGTAATGGATAAAGCCGAAAATTCAAACACTTTTGTGTACGCGTACTTTTAGAATCCAAGAGTTCAAATCCCATCAACACCCAATTTTTTTAAAAACTTTTTTCTGCTGTTTTAATAATCATTTTTACCTTTTTAAGAATATTTTACGGCAAATAATCATAAAAATCTTCATTCATGTCAAATTAATAAGGATAATGGTAATGAAAAATTGAGACATACCAGGAACGGTCTATAGAGCATTCCTGGACATACTGTATACATATTATTTGATAACAGTTAGTTTCGATACTACAGGTCAGTCAGTAGATGTGGTGTCGTGTCAGGTTTTGCTTGTTTAACCAGAATTGGTTGCCTCGAGTTCTTTTGGGGCCATGCCTCAATATCAATTATCACCAATTTTCAAAATATTTACATGGGATTATTGTTTGTTGGCCCGCTGTGATACTTTGTATCACAGTTTTTCTTGTTCTTTTAATATGTTTATCATAATTTTATAAGCGTCTGGAAGAAAAATAAAAACTCATCGGGTATTCACGGAAATAAATGACAGAAAAAAGTAAACAAATGTACAAAAAGGTAGAAAACAATGTTTTTTATTTCACTGCTAGTACCTGCATAAATGACACTTCTAAATATTACTAGAATAACAGGAGTATTGCCTACCCTATGTACCGATTTGAGCGCTAGAAAAGCGTCCAGTCACATTGATGATTTACATAGAGCAAAATCTACTTCGGCCGTATCGTTGTGAAAATGACCGGTTAAGGGCCGGGTCTTCATGGTGAGACCAAGCTTCGAGGATATTACCAGCGAACGAATTTCTAAAACAAGTCAGTCGTAAACGACGGATTAGAGCCAGACAGTTCTCAAACTAAATTTTCAATCCGTAAACTTAGTTGAAAATCAGGGGTTTAGCTAGGGCTTGGAGAATGTTAGCCCAAGGTCTTTGACGCTATATATTATTCCTATTTCTCATTATATTTAAATATGGTCAACTGGCACAATAAAAAGACCAATTTAGTTATGGAAGCCAGAACTAGGAGAATGTGTATGTAAGCATTTTAGGGGGTTTTCGGGGGCATGCTCTCCCGAAATTTTTTGTTTTCTAGAACGTTTTTGGTGCAATCTGGGAGTATTTTCACAAGATACAGAGTCAATAAAACGTGTAAAATAATAGGAAGTGGCTGCTCGTCCGGTAACCGGACGGCTAGACATTTTTCTAGTCGTACGGTAACCGACCGAGCAGCCTATACGAGTACTCTTCAATTACCTCCGTTGTTTCTAAAATGTAAACAACGTGATTCTTACCAACCTTTGGTTCAAGTTCCAACTAATTTTTGGTATATTATCAAATGCATACCTTTTTGCACCCTTTCTTTTCATATCACTAATATCGCTCATTTGTTTGTGTACCATTTAGTCTCAGTGGGCAGCGGCACTGAGTGAAGATAACATCAATCATCTGTGTCTAACAACTTGTCCGTGTGATTTGTCTCTGTGTATTTCCAAAGCATGCATCTCTACTTATTCCCCCTTTTCTTATATTTAACTTACATTAAGACAACAGATGTAAACTCAAACTTTGACCAAAATAAAACACAAGGAACAATCTTCACGTCCGATGACACCAGGACCGAAACATCAGCCTGCATCACCTCTCTCAGTAAAGTTATGAGAAACAGACACATGCTTGACAAACATCACAAGAGCAAAACTACACTAATTTATATTTTCGCTCTCCTGATAAATCAGTCCACAAATGTCGAGTCCAACCCAGGCCCCCAGTCATCCATGTCTGAAACCCAGGACCTACTGTGTGGTTATTGTAGAGAAGAAGTCACCTGGACCCAGAGCGGGATCTATTGTGAAGATTGCTACCAATGGTATCATGCGTCATGTCAGGGGATGGGTGACAGCACATATGAGAAACTCTCTGATTCTCGGCTCGTCTGGTTGTGCCTGCGGTGTGGCCTCCCTAACTATTCCGGTCGCCTGATGGATTCACTGAATACCTTAGCAGATACCAACAGCTTCTCTACCATAGATCAGTATTCCTCTTATATCACACCTGACCATCACATATCAGACCTCATTAGCATCTCGGAACAAACTAACTCACCAAACAGATCATACCATCATCTGAAACCTAATTTTACATCAACACCTAAAAATACTAAAATCACAGCAGAATCTCCTGAAAAAGTTCCAAAAAATGTAAACACTATCCCATATAAAGCAACCACAAGAAAATTCAATGATGAACGTGTAACCATCTTGAATATAAATTGCAGATCAATAAGAAATAAAATTCCAGAATTTCACCTACTATTGGACCAAATAAAACCTGATATAATAGCGTTCACTGAAACATGGTTGAAACCAAATATTTGTTCATCTGAAATATATCCCGAAAATAACCAATTCCAAGTTTTCAGAGATGATAGAACCAGTGGTAAAGGCGGTGGTGTAATGTTAGCTGTTTCTAATAGATTTGTTTGTGAAGAACAACCTGACTTAAAGGCTGATCCAGATTGTAATATAGTATGGACAAAATTAAGCATTCCGGGGGTCAAAACTATTTACTTATCAGCATTTTATAAACCTCATGAGAATGATCAAAATAGCCTGTCGTCCTTGTGGAACTCTCTACAGAATATACCTAGAAACAGTATAGTTTGGATACTGGGCGATTTAAACATGCCTGATATAGATTGGACATCTGGTACAGTTAGGGATTCTTGTAAATTTAAATTATTATATGAGCAATTTCTGGAAAACCTCACAAATCACAACCTAGATCAAGTAGTAAAAGAACCCACAAGAGAAAACAATGTTCTTGACTTATTCTTGACAACCAGCCCTCGCAAGTTCATTCCACCAAAATATTACCTAGTCTTGGATCGTCAGATCATAATATTGTCTTTCATGAAATGAACATCAAAATTGGTAGACCTCTGCAAGTAAAACGTGAAATCAAACAATTTAAAAAAGCCAACTGGAATTCATTCAAGTCTGATCTCTATGAATACTTTGAAGAGGTTTTTGATAAACTCCCATCTAATGACCCAAACATACTATGGGAAAAATTTAAAAATAAAATGAATGAGCTATCTAAAAAACACATACCAACTAAAATGACCAAACCCAGAAGTGATCTTCCCTGGGTAACAAAAAAGATCACTAAAATAATACATAAAAGAGATAAATTACACACTAAATGTAAAAAGGCTAAAGGAAAAGAACACTATAGTAAAATGAGACAACGACTTACTATTCTTAAAGCCACCATACAAAAAGAAATACGCAAATCATACTGGGAGTATTTAGAATCAGTAATCTTTTCTAATGACTCAGAGACTGGTAAAAACAAAAAGTTCTATTCTTTTGTAAAACATAAAAAAACAGACAATCATGGTGTTGCACCCTTAAAATCTGAAGGTAAAACTTATACCAAACCATCTGATAAAGCAACAATCTTAAACAAACAATTTGAATCCGTATTCTCAAAACCTAAACCAGTCAGTCTTAAACAACTTTGTGAATTAAATCTCTTCAAAAATAACAAAATTCAGCAAGAAAATCAAATGAATGACATAGACATAACTGTAGAAGGTGTTTTGAAAATGCTCAGGGATCTAAATCCTAACAAGGCATCTGGACCGGATCAGCTGTCGCCAAGACTACTTAAAGAACTTTCTTCCGAAACAGCTCCTTTTCTTACTAAAGTCTTTCAGAACTCACTGCGAACTGGTGTAGTTCCAGATGACTGGAAAACTGCTATTGTTGCACCTGTATACAAAAAGGGCCCCAAACATAAAGCCAGCAACTATCGACCGATCTCTTTGACTTGTATAGCCTCCAAACTAATGGAGCATATCATGGTCTCAAACATCATGCGCCATCTTGATAGCAACAATCTTCTCACACCTTTTCAACATGGCTTTCGATCCAAACACAGCTGTGAGACTCAACTATTATCCTTTACACAAGAAATTTTTGACAATCTCCAATCTGGAAAACAAACAGATCTCATTGTAATGGATTTCTCAAAAGCTTTTGACAAGGTCGATCATCAACTTCTTCTCTATAAACTCATGAAACTTAGTATCAACAAAACATCTCTATCTTGGATTCAAAGTTTCCTTAGTAATCGTTCTCAATCAGTAGTAGTTGAAGGCTCACATTCTGATTCTTTACCAGTTCTGTCAGGGGTACCCCAGGGTTCTGTCTTGGGCCCGTGTCTATTCCTTTGTTACATCAATGACCTGCCCGACTCTGTTAAAAGTACGATACGCTTATTTGCTGATGACACAATCATATATCTCACCATCGACTCATCAGTAGACTCTAACAAACTTCAAGATGATTTAACAAAATTAGAAGAATGGGAGCGTAAATGGTCTATGGAATTCAATCCTGATAAATGCGAAATCATAAGAATCTCAAAAAAAAGAAAAAACATCATCTTTCCATATAAATTACACAATCAAGAACTAAAAACTACAGAAAATGCTAAATACCTTGGGATTACCATCAGTGATGACTTTAGTTGGAAAAAACATATTGAATCTACTTCTTCAAAAGCTAGTAACACTCTTAGATTCATAAAAAGAAATGTACAATGTAACAACCGTAATATCAAAGAAACTGCCTACAAAACATACGTCCGCCCACAGTTAGAATACTGTAATACCATATGGCACCCATGGCAGAAAAAATTATCATATGAGATAGAAAAGGTACAAAGGGCTGCAGCCAGATATGTTTTGAATGATTACTCTTACCAAAGCAGCGTAACATCAATGCTTGAAACTCTTAAATGGCAGACTTTAGAACAGAGAAGAATACACGCATCCCTAATAATGTTATATAAAATATCACACAACCTCGTCATTGTAGATCATAACCACCTGACTGTCTCTAGAAATCTTAACTATAACATACCATTTTCAAGAACTCAGTATCATATGAACTCCCTTTTCCCTCGCACGATCAGATACTGGAACGCCTTGCCTTATAACATCAAGGACAGTGTGAATCTTCAGTGCTTCACATCTGGCCTAGACTCATATATGGACTAATGTCATCGTCCTGCTTTTATTTTTAACCAAGTTGTATATAGTACTACTTTTACTCTCTTAACACATGCATATCATGTAATTTAGCGTTTTCTATTAACAACTGCCCCGACCTCCCAGTTATGATCAGAAATTGATTGTTGGGAGTATCCCCGTAGATGTAGATGTAGATGTATGCTAGGCTAGTCTTCTTTGTATACAAGCACGGACCTATATACACATGGATTGGCAACTTCCGAAAATCGATAATGCGATATCGGATTAAATGTTACCCATCATGCTTTGCGCGCGCTCGGTGTTTACCGGAAATTTTCCGATTTGTCATATTCGGCAGGTGCTGCCAGACTTGACAAAATGTTCAACAAACAAAATCGATAACAGTTACGCCTTTCGAAAAAAGATTAGCTTGGAATAAGACAAAAGTTGCATAAACAAAGAAAAATACAAATTATTGAGCCATACATATTGAAGTAGACACGATTCAATTTGATTTATTGTTTACGTTTTTCCCCGATCCGTTCCAAGATGGAGGACGGCGGGAAGCTTCATTCTACATCGCGCCGACAAAATTTTCAATGTACAAAATCGATAAAAGTTACGCATTACGAAAATCAGATATAGGTTGGAATGAGACTAATGCTACTTAAAGAAAAAAAAACTAATGAGCCATAAATATTGAAGAAGACACGATTAAATTTGATTATTTTTCAAGATGGAGGACAGGTGGACGCTGGGAGTTTTCGATTTCGGCAAACCTCGGATATTGTCCATCGATGCTAAAATCTCGCATAAAATCTCGCCATCTGCGATAAAAAGGTTGAACTTGTATAGGAAGATACGAGAGTTGCCAATCCATGTGTATATAGGTCCGTGATACAAGTTCATCTTGATGAATGTAAGAGCAATAGTAAAGCAAAAAAAATCAGTGTTTTATGTATTGTATACCTTTACCTTTCCTATGACATTGGTTTGTTTTAAGCGAACGTGTTTTTTTCTGCATTTCATCGAGATATGAACTGTCCGAACCTAAAATTAGCGATTTTCGCGGATTTAGGATCCCGGTACAATATTACTTGGCAATAAAATGGATAATAAGAGAATCATATAATGCTGAGTGTGTAACATTTTTTTAACTACAACAGTAGTTGTGACCGAACTGAAATTGAATGTGTTGTAAAGTTTCGTTGCATACTTAGAGAGATAACTCTTTCGAGACTTACGCAATTATTGAAATATTGAAGTTAGCTTTAGAACACATTTTTTCCTGATGATACGAAAATAGGTTCAAATACTTTAGGATGCTGATTCCCTCAGTTATATGGCTGAATACCACGTGCATTTGTTCAGGGAATGAAACCGTCAATCACATTTTTTTAACAAGTTCGTGCGAAAAACAAAGTCGTTTGTTAATTAAACTCGGCATCTTTGAATAATCAGAACTTATATATCATTAGTTATTACTAAGCGCTACCAAACCTCATTTAAAACTATTTCAAACGGATCAAACGGTTTTAATTACTATGCTAATTGAAACACGTTTTAAAAGTCACTGACGTATTATTTCGTCATTGGTTCAGAAAAATATCGCAGTCTGAACGCTCTCAGTAAGAACCGATACTAGTATAATCAGCGCTTACTGGTTTTGAGGTACTTATTCAGTTCTAATTCAGTTCAAAGCCTAAGGCATCTTTTAAAAAGGTTCCAAGATGCAAACAAAATTCATAATTTCATTAAGAAGTATTTGAATCTATCTTCTTATCACCATGAAAAAATGCGATAGTCTCGTACGAGTTATCTCTCTTGGTATGCAACCAAAATTTACATCACAATTCCATTTCAGTTCGGTCACAACTACTGTTGTAAATAAAAAAAATGTTACACGCACAGTATAATGTGCTTCTCTTATTATCCATTTTATTGCGTAATAATATTGTACCGGGATCCTAAATCCGCGAAAATACCTAATTTGGGTTCGAGAATAAACCCCGAGACTACTTCTACATGCACGATATGGAAATCATTTTATGAAATAAACCAACCAATGTCATAGGGTTTTGTGCTTTTCTACTGCTCTTACTTTTATCAAGATGAACTCATATACATGTACAAAGAAATTGATTACCGGATACTTGTATAGGCTGCTCATCCGGTTACCGGACGACTACAGTTACCGGACGAGCAGCCACTTCCAAAATAATAAGGCTTCATGTTATAACATTTATTTTTCAAAGTGGATTTTTTTACATTATCTTTAAAACTTTTTCGTATCTAAAATGTAGAGAAAGCATTCAAATACTCACTTCCATGATATGTCTTTCTAATGACTTTACTATTCAATTAATTATTTCTCTAACAATAATGAATTTTAAAAAATAAATTAATTTCACAAAAATGATATTTTGGCCTGGTAAACAGTGTTATTAAACCTAAATTTAGTAGTAAACCTTGAATTTGAATAATGTCAGGCAATATGCATGCATATAGTCAGGGATCGCATGAAATCCAAATTATTTATGAAATAACATCCGTTCCAGCGGTGTTAGTCGTTTAATAAACAATGATTTGGAGTACCTATATGCAGTAATTAGCCACGAAAGCCGAAGGCCTGAGTGGTTAATAACTGCGCATCAGTACGACAAATCATTGTTTATTAGACGATAACAACGCTGAAAAGGGTGTTATTTCGATTCTAACATGACCAGATACTACAAAAAGTTGATAAATGCAAAGCGTTATTTTCTACGCGAGCGCTCATTTAACGTCATGCGGCGCTATATGACGTCAAGTTTACAGCACATCGGTTCCCGCGTTGTCTATGGTTTAATATAACATAATTTTTCATCTCAGAAAGAGTACTCCACTATACATGTTGTGTGGTGAATCATGCAGATATCCTATAGAAATTATAATTAAAAGTAGGATGATAGGTTTCTGGATTAGAATTGTAACTGGTAATCAAAATAAAATATCCTACAAGTTGTACCAGTAATCTTCCTAATTTCAACTCTATATGGATGAGTAAAATAAAAGATATTATGAATGAAACTGGTAACTCTCATTTATGGCAAAACCAAGACAATTTGATCAGCAAATCAATAAAAATAAGAATCAAGCAAACATTGATAGATAAAAACCTTCAACATTGGCATTCTTAATTAAATGAGTCAAGTAAAGGAAGAAACTATTTGGAAGAATATTTGTTAATATTAAAAAAGAAGGACTATATTAATATGATAAAATTCAGAACTGGCAATCATTACATCCCTGTGGAAACTGGTAGGTGGATAGGAACTGATATCTCTAATAGAAAGTGCTCATTCTGTAACTTGAAAGAAGTAGGGGATGAACTACATTACTTATTAAAATGCCCCTTCTTTGATAATTTCAATAAAAAATACATAAAAAGGTATTATTTTACTAGCCCCAATACTTTGAAGTTTAAAGAGCTATTAACTAGTACAAATATAAGTCAGTTACAGAAACTATGCCAATTTATTAAAGTACTTCTGCAAACTATTAGGTGATTGATACCAAATACTTCTTTAAGAATAAATATTGCCTCTTTCAAACAATGGTAATCCTACTACACATTACTTAGTACACCAAGTCATGGCCAGTCATAGCCACAGGTGAATGTTGCGTAGCAGGAACCCAAACCGTGAACGTTAGTTAAAATAGCCTAATGACTACATGTATATACACATCGACCCAGTTTCAGCCTTAATTTCTTCATCTAGAATAATGCATATTTATTAAAACCTATTGCATATATAGCATAAGTATTTATGATTTCCGTAAAAGCCTACTTCAAGGCCCAAATGCAAATTGTTTTGAAACAGCGACTGATAAGTTTCCGATTTTTTTTACATTTTTCGCCTACCCGAATAAATCTCACACATTTCTGACACTGAATTCTTCCCTTATAACAAGCTTTTAAACAATGTCGCCTTGTGTCATCAAAATTACACAACAGACGCTCGTAGAAACTAATTTGATAAATATTTCCACTAGCTTTCCAGTTTTAATACGATTCGTTAATTCAGTATTCATTTTATTTCGTTGATATGTTTTGTAAACATATACATGCAGCCATACTGATAATGGGAAAAACTAGTTTCCATACCGCATCGATCGGCCAGGTCTTACCAAGTCTAGGTTACACATCACTAATACATGTCTATTGAATACTGCTCTCAAGTACAGCTTCAAATTAGCAGTGTTGTGCCGTTCTTGAGTGTGTCCATAGTGACGGTTGCGCGTTGGAAACTAGACGTACCCGAAATGTGTGAGATTTATTCGAGTTGGCGAAAAATGATAAATTTCGGAAACTATATCAGTCGCTGTTACAAAATGGTTTGCATTTGGACCTTGGAGCAAACGTTTACGGAAAATATAATTACTTAGGCTATATATGCAATAGGCTTTGATAAATATGCACTATTCTATATGAAGTAATAGAAACTGAATCTGGGTCTATGTGCGAACTGTGTTGTTTACCTTCTTATTGATATATAGTATCTAGGGTATTTTTTAACTGAAATGCACTGTTTGGGTCCCAGGTACGCTACACTCACCTGTGGCTCAAGGCAGCGACTTCGTGTAAGCGCATCAAATAGTACCCCTTCCAACATATTTTTTTTTTACGTGTTAGAATGGAAATAGATTTTACTTTTGAGTGATATACCGGTTAGTATATCGAGGAATAAAATGGACATATGATCTAAGATTACTCCCGATTTGAACTAGATAAAACCATTACAAACATTCTGAAATGTGTCATGATAGCTAAATATAAATTGTGACCTATAGCGCGTTCACAAACTTTTCTTTGATCATGTGATACAGCCTTTTTGTGAGTTCACAGGGTAAATACAATACAATGCAATGCAATGCAACGCAACGCAACGCAACGCAATACTGTGCAGTGCAGTGCAGTGCAGTGCGCAGTGCAGTGCAGTGCAGTGCAGTGCAGTACAGTACAGTACAGTACAGTACAGTACAAAACAATACAAAACAATACAAAGTTTATTACAGTCGTTATGGCACATAGTAACACAGTTAATACAAGCAATGTATAGCTTTTGACCGACCTAACAATAAAATCTATAGTCATAAGAAATAGCATTTTTTGGAAATTATTAGTTTAGTTATATTATCACATTATTTTCTATACTGTTGGTAAAACGAATTAATTAAATAAAGATACATGCAATAGACTACAAGGATAAATCTACACAGCATATCAGCACAATAGAAACTACTATAGGATGATGAACAATGGCCGATAGAAATACGCATAGACGATGTTTGTCATTTTTTCCTTTGGAAAACTGACTGTATTTTTCTTTTTCCACGATTCATTTTGTTACCGGTATATTCAATAATAAACAAGACTAATTTTGATGCAAAGCATCAAAGACGCCGCGCATGTTTTTAAAGCACGACTGAAAAGAAGCAGAAACATTACAGATAATTACAGTATATTTGAAGAAACATTGTTTTAATGCAGATTGTATGAAGGCAGACATTCAGACTCAAATCTTATGTAAAGCCAGTAAAACATTCTGCCAGTTGCGTATACAAGGTTAAGTGAAAATAAACGGACAACAAACAGGTGATCACAGTAAGTCACCTCGACCATTTCGTTTTTGGGTGGATAAAACAAAGCAATATCAGCTCGTGTTTCAAATTATAGTCGCAGTTTAATGTTAATAAAGTGCAACACAAGGCTTTGATGGAGAAGAGAAAATTATTTTCCTTTCAATGTAAGATTTTGAAACAGAAACATGTACGCAAATGAAAACAAAATAATTATAACAAAAGATAGTATTTATTAAAAAACATGAGCATTTAAGAAACATAGAAAAGTTAACATAATTATATAGGCAACATGTGTATCAAAATCACAACTAAGAAAACAAACGTTAACAATAGGGCTACAATGGTTCTATATTGATCACATCAACACAATTGCTGTTTATGACAAGTTCATATCCTGTGAACATAATATGTACTGAAGTTAAATGGTTGAAAGGCTTTTGAAGAGAACCTGCTACAATTTTTCCCAGTAAAGAAATGTGGTAAATGCTGTTTCTGTTTTGAGAACAACAAAAAAGTGAAAGCAAACAGATGTTTAAGCAAACAGGCATTGCGTAATGACTTTTATCAGAATAACTTTGAATCATGTATATGCCATTAAGTTTGTAACAAACAGGATGCTATGCATATATACATATTAGCTGTACAAAGAATATAACACTTACTAAACTAATAGCCATGTGAGATAAACAAGGTGGACACTTAAAGATGTGTGTTGCCTTGTTAGCATATCATTGTCCGAGATGGAATAGCTCACTCTGCATTTATGCGTGGAAAGTAAGAAATCAGACTCATTGTAACAAACACACAAATTGTACATAAGCACATTGAGCAGTTGTTCACTTACGCTTGCAGTTGTAAGATTAAAACAAAGTTTAGTCTTTTGGCACTTAAAGCTGGAATAACAAATTATAGAAATATAGCGGAGGTTAGTTAAGTGAATATTTTCAAAGAATTAAAGATCATCTTGTCAAACTGGACAGAGTGTCAAAACAAATACACTCAAATGTTTCATGAGAACTCAGAAGTTCTGTCACACAATTACCTACAAGTTTAAAAACATATATATACACAGACATGTAAATGAGATCTGTTGTTTGCACATATCACAAAACAAACTAATTCCTGAGAAGCTGAAGTTCCTTACAGGCATGTTTTAACACAATGTATAAATGTACATTGTGGTAATGAAAATACACTAAGGAAAATCCTGCAGTTTGAACAACTGAATAAACAAAGGCAGGTAGGAGTTCAAAAACATATACAACTTTGTACAAAGGCATGTAATCGAGGTCCCATGGTTACATTTGTTACAATGCAAAACAACTTTGTGAAAAGATGAAGGCTACCACATAAACAATGTTTATTGTTTACACTGTAACCAGGTAAAAAAACTTTTGCATTCTTTTTTGTGTTTCAAATCAAAAACATTTTACAATAAAACATTTATAATAAAACATTTGAGCATTTGTTTAAGATGTAAATCAAAAATGGTTTCTATTTTGGGGTAGGAGTTCAAAAACATATATTACTATTTACAAAGGCATGTAATCGAGGTCTCATGGTTACATGTATTACGATGCGAAACGACTTTGTGAAAAGATGAAGGCTACCACATAAACACTGTTTATTGTTTCCACTGTAACCAGCTAAACTCATGGTTACATGTATTACGATGCGAAAAGACTTGTGAAAAGATGAAGGCTACCACATAAACACTGTTTATTGTCTCCACTGTACCCAGCTAAAATACTTAGAATAAAACAAATTTATAATAAAACATTTGAGCATTTACTTAAGATGTACATAAAAAATAGTTTCTATTTTGGATATGCCACAAAGACAATGCATTGCAAATAAACACATGAATGACACAACAGTACAAAAATTTGAACACTAGGTAAACATTACAGCAAATGAGATCAAGTCGAGATTATTTATGTATGATAAGATGAAATTTACAATGAAGTAAAAAATCTGATAATTTGAAAGCAGATCAGTCTGAAGCATAAAATAGCTGTTTTTTTCAGTTATGCATGAAAACGTGAGCATATTCATGTGAGCAAAAGACATCAATCTGATGTCAATAAAATACTGAAAAGACTATAGAAAAATTATGAAAATGTATTATGTATTTTTAACAAATGCATGCTTACTCTTGTCAAACTTGACATATTGATCATTAAAATAACACTAAATGAACAAAAGTCTATCAGAACGGTTCATACAATGTAAATACGTAGAGTACTTCTAACATATGCATGATTATTCTTGTCAAACTAGACATACTGATCATGAAAATAACAGTAAATTAACAAAAGTATATCACACTGGCCTATACAATGTACATACCTAGCTAAGAGATCAAGATCATACATAAATTTATAAGACACATAAAAAAATCTTTTGTGAGCACTTCTCATATAAACACAACTATTTCCGATTAATGAAGTGTAATATATAAACCTGTATCGGTTCACTTTGCAATCCTCTACCAAAGTGTGGCAACTGCTTTTTCTGTTTTGGAAATACAAATATTATAAAAAAAAGAGAGATTTATAACTATACAGAAGCATTACATAAATACTAAGGAGTTGTATAAAAAAGTAACACTATGCCACAGATAAGCACCTGAGATCACCATGTATGCATGGTAAAATGAGAATAACTCTGAAGTAAAGATAATTTGTCACTAAATCTTATATAAAATATCTGGTATGACATTTTACATGCACATAAAAATTTAGTCTGTTTGTTTGGAAAGTTGGTTTCTATAAAACACTGAAGGGAGTAATTCAAGAGCAGTCATGTCAAATTTGTGCAGTATAAAAACTGTCTATAGAGTATAACCTTAAAGTTCATAAACAAATGATTACAAGAACATGTGAACTAAAGCAATATACAAAATCACTTCCTGAGAAGTAAAAGCTACTTCATAAACAAATTAAATAGTTCTGTGTGCAATCAGCCACACAAATTGGCAAGAAACTGTTTGACACAATGTGCAACTTTAAAACATACATCATTTCCAAAGACATGTAAAGGACTAAAAAGTACAATATTCTGTTTGCTTTATGAAATGAAGTAACTATTTGACGATAAACAATGACTTATGGTTTCTATCATCAAACATATAAATGTAGCAAAGGCCTGTATGATCTGGAATTTTTGTTTTAAAAATATCACATATTTTAGTGCCTTTCTTGAGAGGCATTTCTATGACAAATGGTTAATTTTTAAATAATTTTTCTTGTCACTCAAAGAATGAAAAACCTTACAGAATACTTTTCGTGTTGTTCCTTCAAGAAGAAACTATTTCTTAGAAATATTATAAAAGGTTGAACCAGCTGATTTTGCAACGAAACTGACTGGCAACATGTCCAACATAGTAAAAAGCAAATCTTCGTCATTTTGTTGGCGCAATACACCGAACAGTTTTGTGAGATCACTTTCAAAAAGGGTCACATCTTTTGTGAAGTTGGGTCTAATTACTCAAACTTTGGCCCTGTACGTCCAAACACTGTCTGAGCCTTCACATGTTGGGCATACTCCTTCGACTAGTTTCTTCTTTCGACAAGCTGAAAATGTATGAAGAATTCTACTATTTTATATAATATGCAGAAATCATACTCAATACTATTTTGATATAAAAAGATAAGACGGGCAATGTATCTTTACATGTATGTATGGCATTTATTTCTTGAAACTTATTTAAAATAATGAAGGTTATTGTCTACTTTGTTAGTGGTTGATGAAATCAGCGCAAGAGGAAAGATGTTTAAAGATTTTTTGTTCGAAGTTATTAATAATATATACATAGCAATACAGAATTAAGACAAACCCATATAACCAATCCTGTAGCAATAGTTAATTCAACATTTCTTACAAGGTTTACAGCAATAAGCATGAATGTCACTAAACATAACATGAATTGCTAATAAAGTGGCTTTTGTTGAAGAAGTAACAAATGTATTAAAACACAAGTTACACACCTTGTGTGCTGCAAGCATTATATGAAGCCACTTCATATAAAGCGTCAATAGTGTAGTCGAGCATCTCTTCTTTGGCGGGCACAGCGAAATCACCATCCTGTTTAAACAACTCCACATCTTTCTCATTCACAGTGACTGTCACAGCATCATCCGAAATAAACTGGAAATTGGAAATTTGTACTGTATTGCATTTGTGACAATAATTAAAATGTACTGAAAAGCCCATAACTTTTGACCAGTTGTGCAATATCACAATTGTGTAACCAAACCTTACAAGTGATATTTAGTCAAACCTGTAAACTTTTTTTCTTCTGGTGAACCTGTTAGCAGAACATACATGTAGTGTTCAATGTATATGTAGTTCTTCAATACACTAGTCACTCAAAATGCTTTTTCTATATACACAATGTACATGTATAATATAATGGGCATTTTGTTAGTCAACAGTGTCACTTAACATATAGTGATAATGGAAGTCTCTAATTTGTTTCAGCCGGTACTTTTAAACAAAAAGGTCATTGACTGGCTGTGTCATTGCCTTCTTCTTAACGTCAAGACAAAGAGACTACAGATTCAATTTTTTGGACCAATTTTTAGTTATAAATTATCAATCTGAACAAGTGTTATGTATATCATTTCTTTAAGCATAGCAAAGCCAGAAAACAGTAAGTAATTAGTACTCATTACAATGTGTACTATATCTGTGATCTGTTTATTGTTTCTGGCCACTAGAATGTAAACGAGTGTGCTAATGAAGCTGCTGCTAAAAACAATATAAAAGCAAATGAGACTGAGGACTAATGCAAATGATTACAAACCTGACATGTTGTTTGACGCGTCATAGTCAGCTGCGACTTTGTGTTGTAGACTTTACGATATACTCCTGAAACCTCTACTGTTGTGTTTGCTGTGTATGTTTGCTCAGCTAGATTGTCGAATAACGCTATCTTTGCAAGGCCAGAAGCATCTTTCACTCCTAAACATCGCACAGGAAGTGTTTCATTACAGGTAAATTTCACCAGTGACACCTATTGATAGAATGAAAAATGCTATGTTCTTAAACAAATTTTTCATTTATGCATATAGTTAAAGTCTTACCTTACAGGTAGCATCTTAACGTTCTTGATATTTATGGAATGTCTAAGACTATATCCTGTATAACAAGAGGGCCATGATGGCCCTATATCGCTCACCTGACTACCATTGGCTATAATACAAGGGAAGAAGATTTCTTCAAGTTTTCCCTATATAAGCCTATGAAAAACTAAGTGACCCCCCATGCAGGGCCAATTTTGACCCGGGGGTCATAATTTGAACAATCTTGCTAGAGGTCCACTAGCCAATGCTACGTGCCAAATATCTAAGTTCTAGGCCTTGTGGTTTTAGAGAAGAAGATTTTTAAAGTTTTTCCTATATAAGCCTATGTAAAACAAAGTGACTCCCCCTACAGGGTCCATTTTGACCCCGGGGCCATAATTTGAACAATCTTAGTAGAGGTCCACTAGATAATGCTACATACCAAATATCTAAGCTCTAGGCCTTGTGGTTTCAGACAAGAAGATTTTTAAGTTTTTCCTATTTGTTGCCATAGCAACCAGAGTTCTGCATGGAATGGAATTCTTTGAACAACTTTGATAGAGCTTCATGCAAGGAACATCCCTGCAAAGTTTCATCAACATTGGCCCAGTGGTTTCAGAGGAGATGTCGTTTGAAGGAAATGGTGGATGGACGGGCGGACGGACGTACGACGGACACCGGACGGAATGCGAACCTAATAGCTCACTCTGGCACTTTGTGCCAGGCGAGCTAAAAATGAGGAGGAAAGATGGAGTACAACATTGTTTATAAGATTTAAATGGAAATTCAAACATAGGTTTTGTGAATTCACTCCAAGTTGGTGAAGAAACAGTAAATGTTAATATGGAGCAACCCGAAGGCTTTAAATGAAAAACGGTCTTTTGCTAGAAGCCTATATCACATATATTGTCTCTTCCAACAAAAAGCTCAAAAGTTAAGATGAAATGTGTTGCTGTTAAGGCAGCTGGAAGTCTGTATAGATCAGAAGTAGAAAAAAAAATGTCAATAATAATAAAAGAAGAAACTAATATATGCAAGAAAAGATATCATAGTAACATATATTTCAACATAAAAAACCTACTCTACATGTTGCAAATTCATTAGTCTAAGATGAGTTAATTTTAAGACAGTTTCAAAGAATAAGAAGCAATACCTTTACAATTTTGGCTTGAACTGTACTTTTCGATGGAGACTGTAACGCCATTGCCAATGTCCGTTTGCTGCCTGTAGCAGGCTCTTCCTCTGGGAGTTCTGGCAATACTAAGCTATCACTTACATCTACCATCTTTGAGAAGCCTATCGAGCTTGTAGAAACAACCAATAAGCAGTCACCTTTGTCGATGCAGTTTGCAAACTTGTATGTGTATCCGACACGAACAGTAGTGAATTTGTGTAACTGATACACTTTCACAACATAGTAAATATTGTCCACTGCACCAATGACATTGAAATACTTCATCTCTCCATTCCGACCATCATATTTTTGTGGCTCTTTAGACTTTTTAATACCTTCTGGACAACTGTCTTTTTTGTCTGGTCTTGGCTGTGGCCACTCTGTTAACATAAAGAGGTACAAATAGGAACTTTCCATCAAGGTAATGTAGATCAGAAACTATTAGGAAAAATGTATAGGTTGTGGTGTTATGAAACCACAATTTTGTGAAAGTATTGACAATGAAAAATCTGGTTGACTGTGTATTAAACTTGGCACAATACCTTGGATAATGTGATGGTTCTTCAAAAAGTGTAAAAAGTTTCTTAAAAAACAGAATCCAAAAAGAATGATCTTTTATAAAAATTGAGTTTAGTTACCAATATACAGCGGATCAAGTATACTTTACTCAATGTATGCAGGATTCATTATAAACAGACTGTGTGTAAAAAACACAAAAATAACTCTTTAAAATTAACTGCTGAACAAGAAATGGCATAAAAAGACAATGAGTATATACAGATAAATGTAAATAAAATATGTAGATTCTGCTTATATGTGAATGTTGAGTATTTTGTTATCATGAAAATTGGCTTATTATAATTTATATGACAATCAGTTTTCAAAACTAACAAAAGTACTGGTACATACTAATATTATAATTGTCTACAATTTCTGGACTTTGGTGTCTGAAGCTTGAGGCAAAATAATATGAAAGCATGCCAACATATATTACCAAATCTTGATCAGGAACTGCTGTTTTATCCAGGGACTCTTAAATTATGATACCAAGTGGAAGAAGTGTATGCAGTTTCCATTTTTGATTTAAATCAATTTTAGGAATGAATAACTAGAATACATTACACTAGAAACAACTGGGTAATGATGACAATAATATTCTTATGATTTAATTGTTTGTTTACAACACCATCATTCTGTCTGTTAGAGCAGATCTACTTAAAAAGCAAAGAATAAGACTTTGAGAATAAACGAACTGAAACGTTTGTAAAAGACATGTGGTATAAATACTTTATCTTAGATAAAAAAATGACATTTATAAATAATTCAAAACTGTTTTGTAATAACAGTACATGTATGATATTTGAAGTTCATAATATTTCTGTATTTCAAGCATTATAAATTCCGCAATCTGTCATATTCTTCCAATACCCCTGATGGAGGCTGTACAATAGATGGATTTAACCGTAACAGAAAAAGACCAGACAATAATTTAACTCTACTTAGAGCTACATAGGCCATTCCATTTTCAAAGACTGTGCTTCCAATATCAACACTGACACGAACAAGAGACAATCCTTGAACTTTATGAATTGTGCATGCCCAAGCTAGAGTTAAAGGAAACTGAGAACGAATGATTACTCGTCCAGCTACTGTAAATGTATGCTCTATTCTGTCAATACCTATGGCATTACTCCCTTCAAGTTGTAAAGTCTGACCAATTGTTTCATCGTCAAAAAGAACATTCACAGACACAATATGACCATCTGGATCAAAAGTGAAAGAATGCACTGAACCAATAGCACCACTGACAAGGCCACCTGGTGTGTAAATATTGCGTAAAAGCATGACTCGTGCATGATTACACAATTGGAGTGTTTTTGGTAGACCACCAGCATCACGATCATCATCAGGTATGTAATCATTTCTGTGTTACCAAAGTAGTGGTGGGCAAACAGCTGATACTTAATACAACTAAAAAGCTGAAGCTTTTTCAAATTGTATTCATTTACGTCAGAAAGCAAAGGGAACACATGCAGAACATTTCGAGTGTTGTCTTTGGATGGGGATGTACCTCATGCTACATCTTATGGGGTATACATTTCTCAGTTAATTCGGTTTGCCAGAGCGTGTAGTTATGTTGAGGATTTCAATGAACGTAATCAATATATTACAAATAAACTTCTTCAACAGGGCTACCGTTATTACAAATTGCGTAAATATTTTGCTAAATTTTACTATCGTAATTCTGATTTGGTTTTGAAATTCAATAGTAATCTAAAGACTCTTCTGCGAGAAGGTATTTCAAAACCCGATTTTTATGGGGATGTGGTTTACAAACTTCGTAAGATTTTGGGTCATGGCAATTTTCCAACTGTATTTGCTAAAATTATAAAACGTTTTGTTAAAAGAGGTTACGACCCAACTATTTTGAGACACACCGCATGTTTGGTGTTCAACCCGTTTACAGTTGGACGCTATGCTTCCCTCTTTGATTGTGTCTGACGGAAGAGGGGGAGGACTCTGTGATGGGCAGTTTTTAAATCCCACTGGGACGAAACTGTTTTGATTTCTGTCCTCTGGCCTGTTTCGTCGGCCCTTAAGGGTGTTTCTCTTGGTGCTCTGCCTTCTGCAAAGGCATTGAGTACATACGTTTTTTGGTTCTCAAGGTTTGCTTTTTATATATTTATACACGAGTATTTTTGTGTTTTACATACCATGCCTTTTGTTTCCATTGCGTGTGTTAGAGATTCACCTAGCAGGGATTACTTTTATTTACACTGTCCTGTGACTTTGGAACATGGTGGGGGTAAGAGTGAGGTTGGGTGCGCACCATAAACCGGTTTAAGCTCCCCAGTGGTGTTTTTGCCACTGACCGTTCCAAGGCGGTGCCCCACTGTGTTCCTTTAATTGTTCGTTTTGTCCTCGTGTGTTTGCTTTGTATGCTAGTGCGTGTTGGTAGTGTATATGTGTGTGTGTCGTGTGTGTGTGCGTGTTTGCGTGTGTGTGTGTTGGTGGTGTGCACTTCTGGGTGCTGTGGGGCTCGTTTTGGGGAGGCTGCGTTTTTGGTACGTGGCATTCCCTGTTTGATATTATTTTTGTTTTTTTGAGTATAGTTTAGTCTAGACAGAAGGAGCGTAATGTCATTAGTTGATAAAATTCCTACTCTAGCTCTGTTTAAAAGCTGGGCATATGTGCTATCACGACTTTGTCTCATATTCTGTGTAAAAAAAATTGGTCTGAATAAATGCCACAAAAGCTTATTATGAAAAGCAAACTTTCCATTTACAGGTCGTAGCTGAAAGAAGTCACCAACAACAATAACATTCATATTCCCAAATGCGTATTCATTATCTTTTATCTCTGAAAGTCTTCTACTGATATATGTAAGCATTGTATCACTCACCATACTGATCTCATCAATAATAATTGTTGAAACAGAGCTAAATTTCCTCTGCAGTTTTGAAAGAGCATAATCAGAAAGAGGTACATATTCATTTCGATATCTTGTGACAGGGATTTGAAGGAGACTATGAATTGTACTTCCACGAATGTTTCTAGCAGCTGTGCCTGTGGGAGCACAGACAACAACTGGGGAAATACCCATCTGAGACCTAGTAAAAAGTTGTAAATAGGCAACTATCATTTCCAAAACGTATGATTTACCTGTTCCAGCACCACCAGTAATAAAAAAGTGAAAAGGGTCAGAACTATTTTGTGTGTCCTCATAATTGGACCGGACATGATTGACAGCCTGTTTTTGACATGCAGTCGGTGTAAGATATTGTTTCCTAAAATCAGAATCTGACATAATAAAGTTCAAACTATGTAGGTGAAGGGAAACCTCAGTTCCACTTTCTGGATAATCGTCTACACTATTTGAATTTGAAACGTTATTTTCACAGGGGTTATTCAAAGACATCGAAGGAAGATCAGCAAACTGGTCATTGACACCCTCATTACAAGATGTGTTACAATTAGTGGACAGTTCAGCTTCACACATATGTATTCTCCTTACAGCATTTTCAATTTCTTCTGTAAGGGATATGAAAATGTGATTAATGCTATGATCAAAAAAATCTTTTTTGGCTTGAAATGCTAATTGAGCTGACTCAAAACCACTTAGCAAATCAGCTTCACATCTGTGTGGAAGAAGCATCAACAGCATGCTGTAAAAGTATTCATCTGAACCAAAGGTGAAGCTTGAATAGCGAACAACATTAAATTTTGTTTTCTTTGAAAACCAGACATCGTAAGTAGGACAGTGAAATTTATTAGTTTTCAATTTAGGTTCTGGTATTTTAATAAACCAAGATGCAAAGCGAAACAAACTAAAATCTTCCAAAGATGAAGGCCTGTCACGGTAATAATCAACAAGGTTGTGCTTGAATACATCTGTGTCTTTATCTGGTAGGTGTTCAAGGTTGCGAAAAGGTTTTAAAATTTTTAACCTTTTATGAACTGGCCAGGACTGGTATTAATGTAAACAAACTGACGTGAAGCATGTAGTAGTTGCAACGATCCCATTCTAAATGCAGCTTCCTGAGAACTCATTCGACGATGTTTTAAAACGCAAAGACCTATTTTAAACAGTCTCACATGTTTTGGCGTATTTGGATTTTTGTCCAAGATGTCATGAATCAGAGAACCAAGAGCATTTTTCAAATCATCTGGTTCAGATTTACACAAATATGAACACACATAGTATGCAGCACCTTCAGCATTTTGTATTATTTGTATGTCCATATTAGCTCTCCAATGTCTGAGAACAGCAATGTTATAATCATTGACGTACACACTATTACGATCACGCTTAGTTATATAAAACCTACCCTTTCCTTTAGAATGAACATCAATGTTTTTAGTCAGTCTTGTATCAGAAGAACACTGTCTGGGGAAGCCAAACCTACAGACTGACCTACCCTTCTTACAATATGGTGAGTGAAAATGAGTTTGCAACTTCTTTACAAGAGCATAAAGTTCCGGGTCTACATTTTCATCAGGAAGAACTGATGACACTGTTCTCTCTATGTAAGCTATAACCTGAGGAGAACTTTGTTCATCAATCACACATGGCATGCCTGAAACCCAAAGAAACATGTGAATATGTGGACTGCCTCTGTTTTGGAACTCAACACGAGCAAAGTAGTCAACGACATCACCCAATGGTTTAGAAGGGCCAAGAATAACATGTTTGAGCAAAGAACGAAAGCGTCTTTCAAAATGTGTAGCTGTCAAAACAGGATCACTACGCATAGAATCAAAAAAAGTTCGTCCATATGCTTCATCAAAGTTGATATTTTGCAAAGTCATGCCTAGCTCTGGCCAATGCAAGTCATCTGCAGAAAGAGTCATAAAAAGAGTTGGAGGTCCTAAACAGCGAAAAGCTGCAAGGAGATCATACAACATGTTTTTAAAATAAGCAACTGTTCCTTTTATTTTCTTCATAAACATGTATGAATTCTCAAGCAGGTCTGGTTGCTGTTCCAAGTTATGAAGGTGACCAACAGATACAGGTTCAGCATTTTGACTATTACATCGTGTCATTTTCATTCGAATGTTAACAGCACTTTTCAAACATGAAACATTATATGCAACAGCACTATGCAGAAGATAAGTCATGTTTTTCCTGAATCTAGAGTCAGCACCATACAATCTAGAACGAAAATACATACTTGGATTCAGGTGTATTGGACGTTCAACCCTAAACCCATTACAGCCAAAAGGGAATAGCCAAGGAAAAGCCATTTGTTCACCATCACAGACTTCCAATATGTTGACTGGTGGGTTTGAGTTTGGCTTAATATTAATTTGTTTTTCAGCCATAACAGCATGAACAACACAATTGCTGGATGGATTAACAGGAATAAGAACATATTCATCCACGAGTTATCAACATTCATTGTTTTGTTATTATCTACCAGGCAAACATTATCACATGCACTAGTTAAATCTAAGTCTGTGTAGAGGTGGTTGTTTCTTTTTAACCATAGTAATGCATTATTTATTTTTTGCAATGAAACTGGATGCCCTTTAATTTCATGAGGTTCAGAGCAGTTCTTCTGGAAACCAACAACCACATGGGAACAATTGTTTGCACTCAAAGGTAAACTTGAAACAATTTCTTGTGTAGGCGCAGGTAAATTCAATATAAGCCCCTTTTCGGCATACTGCCCACCAGGTAATAAAACAACTGACATAAAAATATGTACTCTAGAAATCAGACGTTTTTCAAGGTTACTTAGACCTACAAGATTATCTGGAAGAACACCTGGATTTAAATTATTGTAATTGTATGCAATGCTTGGTACATGCTTTTTCTGAATAGTCCGATAACATGTTGAACACAAATCACATGGAACACTCAAGCCCAACTGGAAAGTAACATCATTTGTTTTTTTTCAAAACAGATACTTGATCAATGAACAAAAGCCTATTACAACATCTGCAACAAAACTTTGGTGTTAAACGAATTGCTTGCTCATACACTGAAACATGGCCACAACACAATTCATAATCAATAAAATCCATATCTACAGAGGTTTCAACACTGCACACAAACCCAACAGCTAACATACACATGTTAATAGACATATCTGAATTTTGAACAGCATCATCAATAACACCATAAAACTGCCCCAGTGTATAAAGCAAAATCATATAAAATAGGCTGGAAATAGTGCATGAAATAATTATAGTATATAGAAAAAACATAAATTTTATCAGACTAGCAACTAGTCTAATAATAGAATTACGGTCCGACATATTGTATAGTTAGGTCAACGTGACTTTTTTTTACAGATATACATTATACTTTAATGTGTAAAAATTAAAATAGGGTTTCATTGATTTTTCACGTTGAAGCTATGTTTTTGAAAATATGAATGATGTAAGTCAACAAAACAATGTTTTAACCTTGTTTTCTAAGCGTTGATAAATAGACTCGTGAGGTCCGTAAACAAAGCTATAAAAAAACCGTAGACTACGATTTTGGGGAAAAGCTATTAAAAAGGCATTAAAATGTGTCTAAAGTTTTGTTATAACGCTTAAAGTCATATTTATTTTTATGTGATATATGTTTTTCATAAATTCCTTCGATTTATTGATTAATAAAATGTTTATAAAGCATAATTGACTTTGTTTTAATAAAAACAATAAATGTTGGCTGCTCCCAATTCGATTATGCAACCCCATGGTACAAATTTGAAACCTATTCAATACTGACGCCGCGATTGATAATTAATACATGAACATGATGGTGTTATAACGTAGCAAATAGTTTCATTGTATAATTATATTGAAAGAAAACGGTGACATATCTCTTTCAGTTTTACTTACATACTCTCAAACCTCGATAATAAGCCGCTGCTTATTTAATTTTTTCGTAATGATTTTGGCTTATTTTCCAGACCGGTTTATTTTCTAGTCCGGTGTATTTTGAAGTACTTTTTCAGCGCAAGAAAATGAAAAACGGCGCATTTTCTAGTCTTTTTCTAAGATACTCGTCTCCAGAATAAAATATGTTTTTGTCATTTTAGGTTCGGTAACAGGGAGAGAAACAAATAAGATTGTATGTGTTTTAATATAGGTATTCGGTCAAATGAAAAAAAACAACAAACAATTTTCTTTCATGCCTTGAAGTTTAAACATTACCGAGAGAAATCAGATTTACACAGGTGATTACGATATACCGGTACTCGAAAATAAGTCCTGGATACATGTACTACAAATTACATAACGTAATAATTAAACGGTTAAACAGGTAAAACACGGATGATCGTAGAAATAAATATGATGTATAAATAATTGCTAAAACATGTTTATACCGTTTGAATTGATACTTGTCAGTTTGCATCGATCTATTGAACTGGTAGCCTAAATATTTCGACTGCAAGATCGACCGATTTTACAAACTGATGTGGTAAACCTGCCCTTCGGGGACAAGCTCGGTTTCAAATGATCCTCGGAATAGAGTTAGTTCGTGGGCTTTCAATTTATTAATCAGGATGACCGACACCACTGACCATTTATAAGACCGGTCAGAAGTCTTTTACACTCGGGGTTCAAGAGCCGAGTGCATTAAATGTTCCATTGTTCATATTGTTCTATGTTGCCAGGGTAGATAATTTATGTTGTTGTCTCCCTTTGTTGTATTAACTATTCAGCTGAAGTAAGCAAATTCATACATTTATTTTACCTCAGCAACAAGTTCTACATATATTTACAAAAAGTCTAAGAGTTACTTAGTGTGCTTCAAATGTTATGTCTTGTTTTCATAGTTTACACACCAATCTTAAACTGGATTCCAAAAGTGCCTGTTTAGGATGTTGATAATATTCAAGCACAACATAAGATATTTAAGTTAAAATTATTCCAAGAGAAATCTTCATGTCCAATAAAGTTCCATGATAAAATTTCATATTTTCATTGTTTTTATTCTCAGAGTTTACTCATCAAAAATATTAACTAATTGTTGTCACTCTAAAGTAATTAATTTCTGTATTAATTTTGAATAGAATTTCCTAGTTTTAGTCCATAGTGCCAAAAAGTCCAAAAGTAAAAAGCTCATAAGCCTAGGGATCCAGGCCTTATATAGAGGAGAAGAAATGCTGTCTTCTGATTGGCTAAAAGACCAATCTAATTTTTCACATGATTGGCATTTAAACTCTAACTCCTCCCATAAATTACATTTTCCAACAAAAGCAACAAAACCAAAAATTGTCATCAAAAACAAAATAATTCAATGCAATCTATATAAAATTATACACCCTAACACATAAGTCTTAACAACCAGATAATTCTTTAAAGCAATTAAAATAGCAGCTATTTCTCTCCCTCCAAAAATGGGGAAAAACCAAAATGGCTGACCAAAATGAGTGGTCACTTCTAAGAGCTGATTTTGCCAATTACAACAAATGAAAGGTCTCAAAAAATACAAAAATAAAACAAAACCTTACTATTTAAGAACCTAGCTCTTCAACCATTTGCCACTAACTTCTTGTTAACATATTAAACTAGCTGATATTCATTTTCCAAGCACCTGTTACATAAAGATACAGCCTAGCAGAATGAAAAGAAAGAGAAGAAACTTAAATTGCAGACAAAATCCTGCATGTCATGTTATGCCATTCCTCACAAACAAAGGTTTTAATCTATATAATAATATAGCAGCCTTAAAATTATGCTGACTGACTCAAAATGATGATTTTGAAGCATTCTTATTTTTGGTCTATTTTTAGCATCCGACCAGCATCACTCAGAATGCAGTTTCACAAAACTCTCAATAAATCAACATAATTAAGCACTAAGACTCTTTATGAGTAAATGATTTCAATATATACACAAGGTACAGTCATAATTTGCTGAATAATGAACCAAAATAGTGATTAAGAAAGGATTTTCAATTTTGGCAATATTGAGTTCCGACTTGCAATCTCAATCTACAGAATTGCCTCAAAACTATTCCCTTTCTTAGCATGAAACTTTCAGTTTTCTGAGATAACAAAATTACGCGCCTACAAATGGTACTTTATGCATCAAAAACATTGTTACGTCATCATATATACAAAACACAATATGTCAAGTTCTCGACACTGATATTACATAGATGTCTGTCTTTACAGTCGTCGTATATAGCAAAAAGCCCAGGCGCACAATTTATTGGGATATTGAATTGGTTGAATTGATTGTACATGTCAAGTAAAGTTTACCTTAGAGGAGTGTTAAAGTGAAATTTTGATGCATATATTTTAAAATGGAAAAACGTACACCAATGAGTTATGCAAGAGAATTTGAGTTAAAGGTCATAGCACATTTCGAAAAACAGTCTTTGGGAAATAAACAATATTCCTCTTTATTACAGTTATATTCCTGTTCTGCCTATAGAAAAAGCTGGCGGCTTTTTTCCAGTCCGGCTAATTTCCAGGTCCATTTCAACAAAAAAGTGGAGGCTAATTTTCCACATCTGCTTATTTTCAAAACCAGCTTATTATCGACGGCTTAGGGTATATGATAACAAATCCATGTGTCATAACCGAAATTGGAAACTGCATCAAAAGTCCTCTTTGAATTATTTATCCGATGCCATCTTTCCTGGTACATTGTCGCTTGATCCAACATATGTATCTGGTACGACAGATTTAGGTGGTGCATGGGGCAGACCCAATTTATTAAATAGCGGTCTTTCTCGCACCTGTCCTTGATCATAAGCTTTCCCAATTTTGGTACGAATTTCAATCACTTTCACAAGCGCATTTTGGGATTCATCAACGACTTTTTCATCTGCTTTAAAAACAAAAGCGTGGCAAAAGTCTTTCATCCTTATTTCACTCCTTAACGTATCAGCTGCTATACGATTTCCGTTATCATAGCAGTCGATAGCGTCGTCTAACTTCTTAATTAATCCATTAATGGATACATCTTCACGTGCTTTTATCTTTGCAATAGTCCGCCGTGTTATTTCGTACGTGTCGGCTTTACGTTTCTCTAGATTTGCCAGTGCTTTATTATATGCACATTCAATTTCTGTTTGCATTTTGTCGTCAACGTGTTTTGTTATCATCTTATTTGCCTTTTTTATTCCTTCCTTTATGATAATGCATTCTTTCATGCCGTTTGTCATGCAATCGATCTCACAAAATTTACAGTCACTTTCAAAGTGTGTTTTTTGAATTACACACGACATACAAACAAGCTTTTTGTGCAGAACGCAAAACGCAGAGGCTTCTTTCAAAACATGGTATTCGCAAAACAGTTGTTTCTCAATGGAAAAAAACGATCCCATTTTAGCATATGGCCCTTAAAAGGTTAAAACACAGCGGTTAAGGCGTAAATTTCTTTTTCTCTGTTAAACAGAACTTGTCTACCGTACTCACCATTTTGAGAATTCAAGAGTTTAACAACCTGGAAGAGAAATAAAATACAGTTTTTATACATGGGTCGATATTTAAAACACAACAAACTTATTTACTGCACAAGAAACAGTAGATCTAGATCTGCATTTATATCGATATTACTCACCTTTAAAAGAAAAAAAGGAAGTCGATTTCATTAATTGTGATCTTGGGTTTTCCCAGATCTTCTTTCGCTTTGAATCCTGGGACGAAATAAATTCACCACCCCGTAGTATATCCGGGTATAGCTGTAATAACCAAAAACAACAACAAATTAACTACGTACACCTTTTTTTCTGACCACCCGAGACGAGATAGTAATATTAAAAAAAAAACAACTCTGTTTGATTGCTTTAACAGATATTTGCCGCCTGAAAACTCAGTTTGGGGTAGAGACCGTCAATTTTGCGCATCTGTTATCATTGATATATACATACAGTATTGTGATCATATGTTTATATGTGCTGACATGAACGCATGAATAGGCGGGCTATCGGATGTCATGGAATACTGTGATTTCTTGCCAAAACGCGTTGTTACAGACAAAACGGTTAACCAACATGACTATTCACTCATAGATTTCTTAATTGAGAAGAAGTTCTGTGTATTAAAGTCACAATTTAAGGAGAACAAAGATAATTATACGTCAATTAGCTCTAGGGGAAAATCTGTTGTCGATTACATATGTGTACCACAAGACACTTTTCTAAAGTGCAAATCGTTAAAAGTATCAACAATACAGGAGATCGTTGATCAGTTCAACAGGCACGAGATCTCGTTTACCGGATCACTCGGTACTGTTAGCTGACATCGACATTGATCTAGGAAATACGGCTTTACCCAGAAATGTGAACGTTATAAACGAATTAAATGAGCAGAATTGCACGTTTCAATCTGGAAAAGATCCCAACTGATTTTATGGAAAGCGATTTAGCTAAATTAGCGCATATGGAATATGTTAGCGCGAGAAATAATTTTGACAAACTTTTAGGACAATCTGAGAGAGATATATGATCTACCGCATAAAATGAAATATCTACCGCATATAAGCAAACAAGTCATAATAAGACGGTCATGGCGTTCCATATATTTCAGTAAATATTTGATTGCAGTATCATCCCGTCCGTTCGGAGAAAATCGATCATATTTCCTATATTGAAAGACCCCGTTACAGATTAAAGGGTACCCTTGCATTACAGAGGAATTAGTCTTCTTTCATGTATACTTCATTAACAAAAGAGTAAAATTATACTTAGAAAGCAGCGGACAATTGGCCGATGAGCAGAATGGCTTTAGGTCGGGACGTTCGTGTGAAGATCATATATTCGCTCAAAACAGAATCATTTGAAATGATAAGAACGTGCCTTTATTGACCTGAAGAAGTGCTTTGATTTTGTCGACCGAGAATAACTCCTGTATAAACTTTTACTTCATAATATTGACGGAAAAGTTAATAACTCGATTAAAAGTATCTACGCTAGTTCATCAGCCTGTGTTAAAATCTGTAATAGTGAATTACCGAACAGTTTTACATCAACGCTCTGGGCGGTCTTTGCCAACGATCTCGTGCAAGAAATAACCTTGGTCTGGGTGTGAACGTGGGAAATGTTGAAATCTCAATTTTACTATACGCAGACGATATTGTGTTAATGTCGAACTCCGAAGAAAATCTACAATCAATACTTGACGTGATTCACATATGGTATAAAAAGTGGCGCGTACTCATCAACACGAACAAATCCAAATGCGTTCACTTCCGGCAGGGAAACACGCCTCACACTGACTCTCCTCAAGGTGGGTGACAACATTCTGGAAAAAGTCGACCAGTAAAAATACTTACGTGTGATATTCAATGAGAAAAACTCATTCAACATTAATAGTGAAACCCTAGCAAAAGGAACAGACCTTGCATTAGGTTCTATTATGAGCTAAATCCACAGTTTAAAAGATGTCGGATTTAACACAAATGTAAAACTCTATAACAGCTGTGTTGTACCAATCCTATAATACGGAGCGTCGACTTGGGGCTTTAAGCATTTTCAAAGCATTGACAATATCCAAAATCGTGCATTAAGATACTTTTTCGGTGAACCTCATTTTGCACCAATATTGGCCATGCACGGTGATTCTGGCTGGCTCCCGACTTCATACAGACGGTAAATATGCATTTTGCGCTTTTGGAACCGCTTACAATTAATGAATGACGATACACTTACAAAGACAGTTTTTAACTCCGATTATGAGAGATTGGTCAAGTGATGTGAAAACAATTATGCATGACTTAAATCTAAGCCGCGAATTCAATATAAAATCAGTAGTAAATCTTTTTAGCGATGTCGACCATCTACATGGCACGTTTGAAGCCAAACTGGACAACATAAATAGAATTGAGGATGTAATGGATAAGTTGAAAAAAAACAGGAACGGTTATAGAGTATTCCTGGAAAAACAGAGTCTCAAAAATAAACTCAGAATCTTTGGCCTAAATGAAAAAGAAAATGAAAACGTGTCCTAATGATGTTTGGGGCTCCAATTGCATATTAGAAACTTACAGAATTGGAAATAAGCAGTTAGGAACAAACAAAATACTTATTATGAAATTTACAGATCCACAATATAAATATAAGCTATTCACGGGCCGTGATAAATTACGTACAGATGGCATTAGAATATCAGAGAAACTTACTACACGCCAAAGATTCTCATTAGCTGAACTGAGAAATCAGGGCAAAACTGGCTATTTTTAGAAAGGTAAAATGCACATTAGACCTGAGAATAAGTCAGAGTCAGCAAAATCACGTACGTTTGTTAGCGTTACAAAATTTGATGACTTCATTTCATTCAATGGTTCTTACGAAATGTTTGCATGAGCAGAAACATTGGAATTAAGCAATGAGATGACGAGCGTTATTCTGAATTCACATAATTGTTACTTTTTACCAGCAGTTAAAAAAAACAGGTTTGGTAGAGCTATGGGTGGAATGTCTGTATACGTTAAGAAAGAATTACAAACTTTTATGTCATGTATTAAACAAGGTATAAGTATACTACTGAAGCTTAAGAAGTCGTTAACTAAGCTAACTAAAGATACACTTATATATTAATATTACTTGTTTATCTACCTCCTATTGAATCACCATTTTATGTAAACATTTATTCAAAGGTATACATTTATTAGTTGATGTATTAAGTTCTATTTATGCAAATCACAAAGAATGTATTTTTTTACTGATGGGAGACCTAAATGCCAGAATCGGCGAGTAAAATGAATGCATTCATACTGACGAAGATAGTCCCCAACTTCAAGAGTATAGTGAAATTTATCACTGTCCTGTACGCGAATTGCGTAAAATCTTGTGACAAAACTGTAAAATGCACGAGGTTAATTACTAATAGACCTTTGTAAAGTTTACTCATTGTACATTATGAATGGACGTATAGGTCACGATACAAATATAAGTCATTTCACTTACACTTCTACTTTAGGTTGTAGCGTTATCGATTACTTGTTATGTTCGGAAGATTTAATAGACCATATTACTGGCTTAAAAGCAGATGAAAGGAGTGAATCGAAACATTTTCCTTAACATGTCTCACTTAATTTTTCATACAATATAACGGAGAGTCCCGAAAACATTACTCCATTTGAAGATATCAAATATCATATTTCGAGTAAAGAAAAAGCTACTTTCATAAACAGAAGTAGTAAAACATTCACATTAGAAGTAATACACAGTATATGTTTGGCAATAGATAACAATCGATCTGATATTAATGATATTGTAGCAAATTGCTTGAAGGATGTTGGAAATTGTTTTCAAAGTTAAGTGAAATATGTTAATACAAGTGCACCAAACTGGTTTGATTTAGAATGCAGAGGACTTATACGTTTAAAATATAAATTATTAAGACAATATAGGCGTTGTAGATCTGATGAAAATTTACAGTTATATTTATCAAAAAGAAATGAGTTTAAAAAATTTGTGTAATTTAAAAGCTCATAGTTACAATAAAAAACATTTGATGCTTTCACCTCTAAAGTAAATGATTCTAAGTCGTCTTGGTCCAAATTAAAGCGTATGACAAACCGTAAGAAACAAGCGGCCAATAGTATATCTACCAATGAGTGGTTGCAACTTTTTGAACGTTTATTGAATCCATATACATTTGACGAAAATGAGAATATAAACTATGACCTGTTTGTTGAAGAAATAGAGGATGATGTTGAGCTATATATTTTCAATTCTGATATTACTGAAGAGGAGGTTAGAATGTCGATAAAACATTTAAAAATTGGTAAGAAACCAGGACCTAATTGTATTATACCAGAATTTTTTATATATGGTATAGACATTTTTATGCACATTCTAGTAATATTATTTAACCGATTATTTTCAAATGGAGAATACTAGTAGCTAGATAATGGGGCGAATCCATTATAGTAACACTACATAAGAAAGGTGACATAAACAACGGAGACAACTACAGAGGTATCTATCTTCAGAATGTACTTAGGAAAATTTACTGTGGCATTTTAGTGGCTAGATTTAACTTTTTTTACAAAAATGTATAATGAAATTTCAGAAAACCAAAGTGGTTTTAAGGCAGGTTTTTCAACTGTTGATAATGCATTTGTACTTAAGTCGATTATAGAAAGAGCACCGAGAAAGAAACAACATAAATTATATGTAGCTTTTATCGATTTCCAGAAGTGTTTTGACACTTTAAATAGACAAATACTTTGGAATATACTTAAGGAGGGTGGTGTTAAAGGCAACCTGTTCCGATCATTTCGGAACATGTACAATACTGTTTAGTCATGTGTGCACTGTAATGATACACGAAGTAACTATATAACAAGTTCGGTCGGTCTAAAACAAGGTTGTTTGGCAAGTCCAATCTTATTTTCATTCTTCATAGATGAATTAGAACGTACATTAGAAGAAAATGGTGTTACAGGAATTCAGTAACATCCAGATACTGTACAACTTATTTCATTAATGTTTGCAGATGATATCAGATACAATATTTGGTCTTCAAAGGGAATTAAATATTTTATCTTATTTTTGTGATACGTACAAACTGAAAGTTATTGAAAATAAAAAAAATTGTTGTATTAAAAAATGGTGACACCTTAGCTAGGAATGAGAAATGGATGTACAAAAATACTCAGTTAGAGGTTGTAAATAGTTTAAGTTTTGCTATGTTGGTTTAACACTAACAAGGCGATTATCCATGAATATTATGCTCAAAGAACTATGTATTAATTGTAAAAGGGTGCTGATATCATTGCTTAAGTCTTTATATAACTTTGGACAGTTAAATAAAACAGTATTTTTTAAAATTGTTTGATACAAAGATATGTCCTCAATTGCTATATGGTTCCGAAATTTGGGGTCTTGATAAATTTGATGAACTCAAACGTATTAAGTACTACGTATGTAAGCGTTTTATGCGCGCCAAACATAATTCTTCAAACGTAGCCATACTTGGTGATTGTGGTCGATTCCCAATGTATATCGAACCTTGAAAAAGGTGTGTCAAATACTGGTTAAAAATTGAGGCAGTAAATTCAAACAGAAAGCTTTCTAATTACATACTTTTTAAACAAGAATTTACATATGAAAGTTATCTGGATATGTAAGATATTAAGAAATTTAGGTTTGCGGCTTTTGTTAATTTTAGGATCGGTTCTCATGAACTAGAAATTGAGACAGGTCGGCACCGGAATATTCCAAGGCAAAACAGGTTGTGTAAGGCATGTTATAAAAATGCAATTGAGGACGAATACCATTTTTTGTTATGTTGTGAATTTCATTCTGATTTAAGAGCAGTGTATTTACCCAGAAAATATTTTATATGCTCTTCTCTAAATAAGTTCTGTATTTTTATTTTTTACAAAAAGAGAAGAAACACTAGTAAAATCGATTGCAACATTTCTTTATTATACTTTCGACAAAAGAAAAAAAAAACAAGTTTACACCACTAAGATGTACATAGTTATTATGATAAATATTTGGTAAAAACTGTAGCGTGTATTAATATGCGTTTCCCAACATACTTTAGACCTAAACTTTATGTTATGACTAATAACTATTTATGTACACATGCTATGCTTTTGTGTAATATATTTAAATGTATGCATATATTTTACATGAGCCGGAGGCCTTATAGCGAATAAACTTTGTCATTTGTCATTTGTAATTTGACTGAATCGGCCAAAACTAATTTAACTTGTAAGCGTTCCCTACTTGCTTTTCCTGACGAAAGTGTCCCTTTTTGGATCGATTGATTTTCAATCGGGCCAATGACTGTAGCTTCCTTACGGCCGAACGCTTTACATACAAACAAGTAGTTCCATATATTCAGTTGTTACGAATGATACTGTCTTCTGTTTTAAAAATTATATAGTAACAAATCTAAATAATATCAAAACATTTCAGAATAGCATGATATTATATTGTTGTTTTTCTTATAATTTGTAACTTAAAAATCAACGAGGTATCTGTTCTGTATAGAACTATTTTCCTACTCGGTTTTGATCACAACTACTCAGTGTGTTTGTGATCATAAACTATCGGAACATCGTAATACGTTATGGAACCACTAGGTACTCATGCATTTTAAGTTACAAAACTCGGAATTCAACATAAAAACAACGATTTTTCTTTGTAACTTGCCAACGCCTCTACCATCAAAAGTGCTCGGCCTGACTAGTTGTCATTTAGTGTCTTTAAAGATATGCCGAAACACTAGTCTAAAATACGATTTTATGCGTTTAGGTATAAAACTGAAACATTTTAGCAAATCAACTTTACAGAGGCACTTGTACATGTCTTTTTGAAATATGACAACACATTTTTATGCTTTAAACACGTTGTAATTGTTGTATGTTATGTAATTGCGTGGTTCGAAAATGGTACAAAAATGTCCGCATTTTGCCGAAGTCGTACCTGTGTACGAATAACTGTAAGAAATCACATAGATCTACATGTCTTAAATACGATTTTTAAATGTAGACAGAAATGCAATAATCTAAAGGGAAAATCAAATTAATTTCTCTGGATCATGCTGTCATTTACAAAGAACAGATATTAACTCAATATAAATACAAACAGGATTTATTGTATTGTAACTAAAACTTTCAAACTTTACCATGATTCCTTTGCTAAAATAAATTTTGACGGGTACATTCATACATACATTAATTATATAGTATCATTATTATGATCATCATCGTCATCATCATCATCATCATCATCATCATTATTACTTGTTACGAAATACTACTAGAGTCTAGTATATGTTAAATATGAAAGATAATAGCCTGCTATTAAAACATTCAGTTGTTGTTTTAGACAAGTTATGAAAATTTAAAACAGTATGGTAGAAAGGCTGGTAATAACTAGGGGTGCGCAATAGACCCGGTATATTGCAATTTGCAGTATTTTGGAAGCACTCACGGGAATAGTAAATGTAAGCTGCAAGTACTTTTTCTACAATAGATTTATACTGAATCAATTTATAACAAAAGATTGATTTATCAATTTTTAGCTTTTCTTTGAAAAACAGAAGAGCCATTGTCATAACCTTCTTGACGTCAGTCGGCACTGTCGTCTTGAATCTGGTTAAGCTTTCTTAAAATTCACTTTCTCGGTAACCATTAAAGCCTTGAAACTTCCGACAAAAGTCGGTTCGTATCGGGTACGAATAACTGTAGGAAATCACATAGATCTACATGTCTTAAATACGATTTTTAAATATAGACAGAAATGCAATAATCTAAAGGGAAAATCAAATTCATTACTCTGGATCATGCTGTCATTTACAAAGAACAAATATTAACTCAATATAAATACATATAGGATTTATTGTATTGTAACTAAAACTTTCAAACTTTACCATGATTCTTTTGCTAAACTAAATTTTGGCGGGTACATTCATACATATATTAATTATATAGTATCATCATCATCATCTTCATCATCATCATTATTACTTGTTACGAAATACTACTAGAGTCTAGTATATGTTAAATATGAAAGATAATAGCCTGCTATTAAAACATTCAGTTGTTGTTTTAGACAAGTTATGATAATTTAAAACAGTATGGTAGAAAGGCTGGTAATAACTAGGGGTGCGCAATAGACCTGGTATATTGCAATTCGCAGTATTTTTGAAGCACTCACGGGGATAGTTAATGTAAGCTGCAGGTACTTTTTCTTTATACTTTGTTTAGAAAAATTTACGCTTTATTCGGGTTATTTCCCTGTTCTATATCTCTGATTTCAGTAAGAAAAAACTTTTCATAGAACTCATGCATGTGACAAAACTGTGGAGCGTACATTTAATTATGAATAGTGTCAAATTAAACTTTAAAAATCGCGAAGACCCTGTACAGCTATATAATACATATGCTTTATGTTTTCACAGCGCCTGACGATGACGTGAGACACACAAATGACACGTTGCCATAGATATCTAGTGAGGTATCTTGTTTCCTAGGGCATAAAGCACGATATAACTTGGATTGATTTTTTGAAGTGTGTTTATTATTTTATATACAATACAATACAATACAATACAATACAATACAATACAATACAATACAATACAATACAATACAATACAATACAATACAATACAATACAATACAATACAATACAATACAATACAATATGTTTTATTGCTTTAAACATTTTACAATGCTTCTGGCAAATACAAAGTATACAGCAGGTAACATGGTTACAGCAAGTATAAATATAACGACATTTACTTGCAAATTGTGTTTTGTCAGAAGAGTGTATACAATATAGAAAAACCTATATCAAACTATTGTTTGGGTTTCTATATTTAAGTATAAATTTCGACTTTTTTTGTAAATATAAATTACTAGTATTATCGGGCTACATGGTAATAATCAGGCTAATAATTTAGCATTACTGACGTCTCTTGAACACAAAGTACAATCCTCTTTGATTCAAACGATAAAATAGTCTCAAATTTTGTAATAGTTGGCCATTGACAAAAATATCTCGGGAAATATTTAATTCTAAGATCTCTATAAAAAGAACAAACTAATAAAAATTGGTACTCGTTTTCTATTTAATTCATGTTGCAGCATTTGCAATTTCGTTCTGTTCGAGGTACATTATCATATCTGCCCGTCTCTATAAGTAATCTGTGTGCCGATGTTCTGAATTTTGTTAGCGATATTCTATATTTCTTTTCAGTGATAAAGAAAAAAGGTATTTTTCTATGCAAAACTCGTGTTTAATTAATCCATGTAACATCCTGTTTACAGACTAATTGGTCACACGTTATAGATGAGAACTTTACCGACAACTTTGGTTGAATTACATAATGTGGCATATGGCACACATCAAGCTTTGATTGGATCTACATGATAAATTTTATTCATTTTAAATTCAGGGTCATGATATTTTTATTTAAGCGGCGACAACAAATGTCTTAAACAAAGGACATTTTAATTCGATATTTTAAAGTCTTTGTTTTCTTTAGAAATTGCGGTTTTCCACTAATCTGCATATACTTTGTTAATCAAACAACATGCCATCAAACACATATAAAATTTTGAAGCAATGAGTAATTGCAGACGTAAACTGGTGTGTGGGCATTTCAAGCAAGCAGTTGCTCAGCTAAGAAAATATATGATTAAAATGCATGTAACTAAGTACATGTACTTCCCTAGATCAGTGTGTGAAAATACCGTAAATAAAGACGTAACAATCTAATTTCACAAATCTAGTCTGCATCGAAGGAAGAGCGAGAACATGTCAGCAAAACGTTGTAACATTTATGTTTGAGCAGCGAACATTGCCTGCACCAACCCAATTTCACTGGTGTCAGCAGGGCCTTTACGGCAACCCTATCGTTGACAAATTGCAGCTAACAGACCGATTTGCCAAATACAGGTAAAACCTTGGAGAGCCACCGTAAAAATACCAACTGTTCTTGGTTTTATATGGGTTTATAAAGGCCTCAAAGGAGATGTCATGATATTTGCATTCATGAAATTATAGATAATAAAAAGCTAGTTATTTTGTTCAAGAAGGACACGAAAGGGATCATGGAAATAATAAATTTGATTGTCTGTATGTCGGATTCATTCACTATGTGCTTTCGAATAATATGTACAGTTGATAACTTTCGTTGAGGCCAGGATACTACAAACGAAAATTTCCCTCTTCTACGGTTTATGTCACTTACGGCGTCAATGGAGAAGTTTTCCATATAGCCGTCTTTCCTATGTAAGTCAATAAAAAAACTTGGTAGAGTTCCGCCAGAAAAGGTTACACATGAAATATCTTAGCCTTTGACATTGGGTTTTTTGATAAGATTTTACAGGAATTTTCTTTACATTTGTAAAAGTAATTACTTTTTGTAAAAGCAAATGACCCAAAGGCAGGACCAATTTTGACTAGGAGAAAACATGAAAAAAAAGCATGACAGAGGACTAGTATTTAACGCCTTGGGTCTTATGGACTTGAGCAAAAAGAATTTAAAGCTGTTTATAATTAGTCTATGTATAACAAGTGATCTATATCAGACAATTTCGACCCGGAGTGGGGGTCATGATTTGCAGAAACCTGCTTAAACACCATTATTTGGTATATTCTCTAAATTGCAAGTAGTGTGGATTTTGGCATGGGGATTTTAAATATTGCTTTGTTGTTCAGTTAGTTGGGACCATTTAAACAAATCAATACCAGGATGTTCAGGTCAAGTCTGGTGAAAATACACCTAATGCCAAATACGAAGAAGTTGTTGGAGTGAATTGTGGACATACGACTGATATCCTAAAAGCTAACCATGCGCATAATGGGCTCAGCTGAACTAAAACATTCACTATCATTGTCAAAATGGCCAACCACGCAGTTCGGTTTTTAGTCTGGGAAAGAGGTAAAAATCAGAGGATGCTAGTTCAGGTGACTACGGGGGTATAGAAATAGTTCAAAGCCACACTCAGCAGCCGCATATACTGCGACTTTAGGAATTTACGCAGGTGTACGCAGATGCATTGTCTTTAAACAAAATGATACACGCCTGATCCTACCTGTGTGGCTTCCTTTTATGTTGTCCTTAAGCTCTCGCTTATCAATAGCATAGTTCTATTCTGTTGTGTTTTGACCTCTCTGAAGATAATCCACCACGATAACACATTTGCACTCCAAGAATAATAATGCCATAGTCTTTCCTACTGATGTCGTCTACTTGAACTTGCCCCTCGCGGGGACATAGACATAGAGATATTAGTAGACTACTTGAACTTATTAGGTGGTGGTGAACATGACGTTTCCACTGCTTGCTTTGAACTTTAACAATGGATCAGTGTAATGCACCCATGTCTCATCATGGGTCACATTTCTTCTGACATTGTGAACTAGCTTGCAACTGAAAAAGTGCCGAAACTAAAACTTATTCTTGAAGTAGTGAATATCCAGTGAATTACCATAAAATATGCATCACTAACTTGAAGTTCTTTAGGACATCCTAGCCGTATATCATATAATAATAATAATAATAATAACAATAATAATAATAATAATAATAATAATAATAATAATAATAATGATAATGATAATGATAATAATAATAATAATAATAATAATAATAATAATACCGGTAATAATAATAATAATCTCTTTATTTTCAGAAGGTAACTCATTAAGACATAACAAATATTAAGTGCAGTACATTAATAGGTGATAAATCTTATATACAATGAGGCCTTCTTAAAATTTTTTAAAACAAATTCAAACAAGTATTAACAACACAATATGAATAAGACTATCGTAATATGCACACTTATTATATTATAGGTTATTGAACTTGTATGGTGAAATATTACTTGGAACGAGTTGATTTGGCGGGAACAACGAGCTTGCGAGTTGTTCCCGCCAAATCAACGAGTTCCAAGTAATATTTCACCATACAAGTTCAATAACCTTTTTATTATATACTTTCATATTGAATATGAACAAAAATGACATTCTGTTAGCAAAAAACAATAAATGAATCTTGAAATTTCTCAGACAACTAGCGTACTATTTCACCATGTACATTTTCTTTATTGCGTATTAATAGACTCGATTCAATATTGTTGTTTATACGTGACGTCATTTATTAGGAGAAACGTTGACGTCAATTATACGGTTAGAAATTTCAGTTGCCGTCCGCCATCTTGTTTTAAAAAACGCAAGACTTTTCCTACGGATGCAGGTTTGTACTTTGAAATGTGAATCATCAACTTGATGTACGTTCCTACAAATGTTTTCTCTTTCTTATGACTACATGCAAAACATCGTTCATTTTGTTTATCAATACTTGGCTGAAATACGTACCAGTAACTTTCGTAACCAGAACTGGTATTGCGTGCCCTAAAAAATTCGAACCTTTTAAAAAAAGAAACTCTTTTACGTCTACTTGAAAATGATTAAAGTTTCTTTTTTATTTTCAGACCGTAGCTTATTCTATTGTAAAAAAACTGTCCAACTTCGACATAGAAACCTCATTAAAACGATGTTTGCAAACAAATAAAATAGTCCGTACAGCTGATCGCTAGGACCGCCCTCCCTTGCCAACGTTCAGTATCATTCCTTACCAACGTGCAGTACCGTAGAATACTGAACGAACTCTCTAAGGCAAAGTGAACGGGGCAATATGAAAGTATATATATTTGGCGTTGTTCCCGCCAAATCAACTCGTTCCAAGTAATATTTCACCATACAAGTTCAATAACCTATATAATTACATTAAGATACAGAAACAATGACAGACATAAAAGATTATGTTTCACTTACAATCTAAAGTAAGTTGCAAAAAAGTATTTACAATTTCTCAGTCTGAAGCAGAAATGCTTTTAAGCTATATTTGAACGCACTGACATTTGATAAAAGTCTTGTATCAACAGGTATTTGGTTCCAAATTTCCATACTAGAGTAACTAAATGTCTTCTTGAGATAATTTGTGTTAGGTGTTTTGTGTGTGATATCCTTCCTGAATTTTGACCGCAATTCATAGGCTGTATTTGAGAATATAATGAGATCTTTGATAGATGAAGGTGTCAAATTATGAAGAGCTTTATAAACTAATATGCCAGTAAAATATTTGCATCTGCTGGGAAAAGAAAGCCATTTAAGGTTATTGAACATCTCAGACGATCGTGTAAATTTGTTGACATTTAGTATAACTCTGGCTGATCGTTTTTGCAGTTTAGTAATTTTATTTACATCGGTCATGTTAGCTGTGTGCCATGTTAAACATCCATAATCAAATGTAGGTGCAATATAGGCGTTATAAAATAGCTGTTTCATCTCATGGGTAAGGACATGGTGAATTCTTTTTAAAAGAAATGATTTTGAAACCAGTTTCGTGCAAGTTTTATCTATGTGTTTTCCATGTTAAACTTTTATCAATATGAATTCCTAATAGTTTTTGTGAATCAACATGAATTATACTAGTATTTTCAACATACAGTTTCAGATCATTCATGCCAGCTAGCTTTTGTCTAGAACCTATAGTAATACATGTAGTTTTGACAGGGTTTATTGCCATATTGGTTTTCTCACACCAGCTTTGTGTAGTTATAAGATCAGTCTGTAGTTTAAGTTTGAATGTCATTTAAATTTTTACCCTTATTATGCAACGTCGTGTCATCAGCATACATATCAGTTTCAGAATTCAGTTCAAGAGGCAATATATATATATACATATAGTAGAAAGAATGGATCCCTGAGGAACACCCGATGTCACCAAACAGAAATCAGAATTTATTACCATTTATTTTTTTAGTTCGATTTTCTAAATATGATCTGAAAAAATTCACTGTGTTATCAGAGAAGTGGTAAAGTTTTAACTTATGCAGAAGAATGTTATGATCCACTAAATCGAAAGCTTTTTTAAAATCTAAAAACACTGTTTCAATAACATAACCTTTGTCCATAAATGTTAACCAGGAATCTACTAGTCTAATTAAAGCAGTTTGGCATGATTGGTGGTGTCTAAAACCGGACTGATGCTCATATAATATATTCGTTTTCGAAAAAAACTTACTCAGCTGATTAGCAACATGCCTTTTAACTATTTTAGATAATGTGGGTAGTATTGATTGGTCTATACCTGTTTGGGTCTTTATTGCTTCCGCCTTTATGTAAGGGTATTACACCAGCTATTTTTAATTTGTCTGGGAAGATTCCAGAAGATATACAGTTATTGATAAGAGCTGCAATCGGTTGAGCTAGGTGGTCTTTGCAGATCTTTAAAATGTTCGGCCCTGTTCTATCTAGACCACACGTTTTGTTTGTGTCTAATTTGTCAATAAGAATACTGACTTCGTGTGGAGTAATAAAACCTAAATTAAATGAATTGTGTTGTAACTTTATATTAAGATAATTTTTCAATGTGTTGAAGTCTTGATAGTTGAATTCTGTTTTATTTATAAGCTTGGCTACATTAACAAAATGTGTATTCAAAGCATCAGCAACATTCTGCTTCCCTTCAATAATTTCATTTCTTATCTTTAAGGTATTTGGCATTGTTGGTTCGTCCACGATTGAATTTAGCAGTCCAATTTTAACAGTTGAACATGAAGGACAGTCATCACCAAGTGTATTTTCATGTCTTAATGTTTTTTCTTGGGTGACGGTCCTTTCATGTGCAGATAAGTTATCACTGCTCTCATGTTCACCAATAACTTACTACTTATCAACAAATTTTGTTAAAAAACCTCCATAGCTTTCGCACAATATATACCGAGTGCATGTATTCCGTAAAAATAGCGGCTTTCACACATGCTTGTAGAAATGAAAAATGAATACAACATAATTATCAAACGGGCACTTACGATTATGAATATCTTGTGTGTAATGATGGATAAAAAATGTCTCGACATCAGTAGGAATATAGGTTAAGCTAGATTAATATAGCTAATTATAACGAAAAACCTTACAGAAAGATAACACAAACAGACAACACATGAACATATTACGGGTGGGAAAAAATGATTAGTTCTTCTGTTGATCTGAATAAGCTTAATTCAAAATTTGAGAAGCTGATTTCAGGTCACGACAGTCTAAATGGTTCACAAGAATTTGAATGACAAAACAGGTCTTGAAAGATTTTAGTTGAAGGTCACAGAAAAATCATTCTTGTTAGATAATTGTAATCTGACCCATTGTTTCAGATGAGAAAATGATTAAAGTTTTCTATGTAAGGAAAACTATCCTGCCCCTTGCAACCATGATTTTGACGAATCATCATGGTTTAACAAATCTAGGTACAAGGTCTCAACAGGAACATTTTAATATCCAGCCAAAAGTTTCTGACAGTATTCAAATACATTAAAGGATAGTACAGCAGTATATATTTCAGGTAGTTATAAAAAACATGTACCACTCATAGAAAATATGAGCTCAGGTACGTCATTTTCAGAAAGGATTTTCCTTGCAACTCGTCAACAAGTCATCCACTCCGGTTCGTCTTATAAGGACAATGTTAACAATAATCAGCTTTACCCTAGATTTATTCTTAAGTAACATAGCTCAATATTTGCTTCATTCTGTAAAGTTTTTGTTTTCAACGGCAGCCATGTTTGTCATGAAATTACGCACCGTCCACGTGTACAGTTCCCCAGGGCAACTGATAATTGCCTTGTCCTTGCAGGGCCAATGCGATACATATGAATTGTTAAAATGTAGACACACATTAACATAATATTAGAAATACCATCGTCGGAACCCACGGTTAATTCATGCCGCTTCTCTCCGTCATTGGGTAATGAATAACCTGGGTTACCGAGGATGTAGAAATACTGGCGCCCGGTTTTCTTTGACTGTATGAAGTCTAATTGTGCATTTTACAATTTAAGGTCATACAGACAAAGGTCAAGGTCTTTAGCAGCCCATTCACTCCAGCACAAATTCAACAATTGTTCGGCCATACAGTGTACAGCTTATCAAAGCGAAGGCTAATAAAAGTACAAAATCTCCATATCTAAACTATATCCTACGAACAACAGTGGATCTACATAAATAGAAAAAGCCTATTTCTATGTTAGGGCGGGTTTTCGCAGAACTCGTGTCGCCTCCTAATATAAAGTAGTTTGCTCTCATAGTCAACACAAGATTATACGAGAGTATTTACCTGGCACTCGTTAATACCCGGACTAATTTTAGATTTCCGAACATTACAAAGCATATTAACTTGATGTCTGTATACATATCTCAGTTACAATCAGCGAAGTCAAGCAGATCTGATTTAAAAATATCATTTTCCATAAATAAAGTAGTGGGTAATAAGGCAATTCTTTCCAATAACTTTTTCTAGATTCATGTATCGAAGGAAATGTAAACTCAGTAATTTTCTAAATGTTCATTTAATGCACAAGTAAGCTAAAATGTCGACACAAAAATGAGTGATTGAAACAACTATGCCTCTGACTGAGTCTGAGCCATAGATTCGAGGCCCGCTACAGACCCGAGTCTCCATGTGATATAGTCGGTAATTTTTTAAGAAATATTTTATTGTGAAGATGTAGATTTATTCATATCTACCTAATTTACATTTAAAATTTTACAAATGTTATCGACAGATTCAAAGATTGATTTCTAGTATTCGTTCAGAAATTTGGGTTTGTGGAAGTCGCGACCAACTTGTGACGCTACGGGTCAGGAGTTCTACGCTATAGCCCTCCTCAACATTCAATAGAACGGTGATTGTTTGTCAGTCCTTCTTCGGATACTATGAAGTGTGCCTTTCCTTTCTCACAGTTATGAAGTGACTATAAAATAGGTTCAAACAGAAACTAAGATATATATGTTAGACTGTACACCCGGTGTTTACACAAAAGAAGCAAACATGTTTCTGCTTATTTTGTGTAAACACCGGGTGTACAGTCTAACATATATATCTTAGTTTCTGTTTGAACCTATTTTAATATGCATCGGGCCGGTCTTCGAATACAGACTTAGTCTATATGGGAATTAGACTCATTATCTTATCGTCGCCCATTCTTTCTTCATCCACTTTTACACGCTGAAACAATTTTTAAAAGTTGGTTAGTTACAAATGGCATGAATATGAATATGGTCCCGGGTTCGATCCCCGCCAGTTGCCAAGTAGTTGTAGTGTCCTTAGGCAAGACACAAATTATTCCACATTTCTTGTCGCTCTCTTCGAGGCTGATTCCATCTGGAGGAGTGGGTCTCGAGAGCGATTAAGTTATAAGAAATTGTTTCGCAATTGAGAGCAAATAAATTAGTATATAAATATGACAAACGTAACTTAGTGTCTGAATGGAGGCGAGGCAAACATGGCATGGTTGATTGACAACAGCGCCGAACAAAACTATGGTGAACATCATACAGATATGATTTGATTGACATTAACCAGTTAACCAACACTGCTGCAGGTTTTTTCAATATAGACGGTGCGTGTGGTGCTGTTTCACTTTGCAGAAATTAAGATTGTGACCGTGACTGATAAGGACACCGGAACAATGCATGTTTGCAAGTAAAAAAATACACCAAATGTTCGACAGGTCGCTGGGAGCGTTCAAAATGCTGACATTGTTTGAGCATTACAGTTATCCAGTTATTAAGAGTTTGTAAAGGAATGTAATGTCAGTCTTAGTATTATTGCTACACTAATTTTATGATAAAATTCTTATTCAACATGGGAAGTCAAAGTCCCGGAACAGCTTATTTCCAATCGCAAACGGTTGTGTTCAGACAAAAACAATCATGCAGGTTTTATCATACAAATTTATTTTAGTAAATTTTCGGTGTACTGCTGTCAAAAAAATTATAATCATTCATCAAGAAGCTTATACACTATATAAAGTTACGAAACAAATTGTATGAAACGACCAGAACTAAGTAATGTTTCCAGACAAGGTTATCGTTGGAAACAAAGTATGCTCTCCGAACTAACGCCTTCCTGTTTTGTCAAAGGGAGACAATTAAAAACTGAGCAAGGAATATTAATGGTTCCTTCGCAGTGTACTTCCTCTCTATTGTCAACTACCAGTGTGTAATATATAAAGCCGATCCAAAGACAAATATGCACGCTATTTTCAGGACAAGAAAAATTTCAAATAAAAAAAGGAGACTGTACAAGGAGGAGTACGATTCTTTGACACTGCACTTCCGTTTAAGTTCTTCTACTACTGTGTGAAATAGCAAGAAAATTGGTGTTATATACCAGATTACGATGGGAGATAATTAACAATTATGCAGGGAAGATTTATGGTTGCTGGTTACTGCACTTCCGCTCAATGTCCTCTATCACTGTGTGAATTATGTAATAATATCCGTTCTTGTGGTGTTGATCGTCTGATAAACAATGATTTGGAGTTTTGGTGCGTAGTAATAAACCACGAAGGCGGCAGGCCTAAGCGGTTTATAACTGCGTACCAGAACGTCAAAGAGTTATTTATGAGTCTATAATGACGCAGAAAAGGATGTTATTTCGATTCTAACATGACCATATATTACAAAAGGTGAATAAATGCAAAGGGTTATTTTCTGCGCGGATATTTATATAACGTCATGCCGCACACAATGCCGTCATAATTGACGTCATATTGACCCGCTATATGGCACACTCAAGCCTAATGTTTATACTCTTTGTTTACAGAGACAAAATCACGAGTCATGTTAGAATATATCTTTTATACACGAACATAATCACGGCACGGACAGCAGTTACGACATTGACAGCACGCGTGATTTTACGGAGATCTTCATTGCCTTTTCATTTGTATTTGTGAGTAACAGCTAATACGTATTATTTCTCCATAAATCAAGGAATCAGCACATGCGATATTGTCCAAACAGCGGTTGTACGCTGTGATAATGTAATTTGCTTGAAGAAGGTTTGTAAAGTTGTATAAATTACGTAACTACCCTCGTTAATATAAGTAATGTTTATCTGTACTTTATAAAGCTATCACATGAAAGAACGCAGTGCATTTTCGTAAAGCGGAGTAAACAGGTACAGTCCGCGTGCGTATAAAACATTTTTCTTTCATGCTCAAATCTTGGGTCAATAGAATGTTGTAACATTTCATAAATTCTTTATATGTGTCAAGTAAATTATCTGTGAATATTTTAAACGATTTTAATCTCTAGTTCTTTGGTTTGTTTTACGCTTTTAAGAAGTTTTTTTTTAATTTTCAATATGAAACCCCAGTGGGGTAGGCGGGTGACAGTTTAATCCAGGGGCATAATTAAACCAAACTCGGTATATACTAGACAATACTACACACACAATATCAAAGCTCTAGAACTTATGGTTTCAGATACAATTTCGTATACAACTCAATGCAAAACAAGTGACCATCCGGGAGGGGCCAATTTTGACCCAAGGGACATGATTAGAATAAACATGTTAGAAAACCACTGGACGATGCTGAATACATCTACCAAACATCTAAACGCTTGGTCTTCTGGTTTTCACAAAGAATGTTTTTAATGTTTTCGCTTTTTACGTTTATGCAGAAATTGACCCTCTTTTAACCCAAGTGTTCTGATTTGAGCAAATTTTGAAGTAGACCACCGCACAATGCTACACACCAAATATCTAGACTCTTGGCCGAGAAGTTCTTGATAGGATGTTTGAGGTTTTTTTCCATTTGGTAGCCATGGTAACCAGAGTTTGCATAGCATTGATAGAACATTCCTGTGAAGTTTGGTTGGTTTTGAAGGGGAGACTGTTAAAGACACAAGACGGACGATGGACGACGGACACAAGGTGATCATAATAACTTAGTGCTCAGGTTAGCTTAAAGTATGCGGTGGTACAATGCACATGATATGTACAACTCGGCATATGACCGTTTACTTCTATCTAGGGATGGAATTTGAGATGTGGATCATTTTGCAGCAGATCAATACCCAATTTTCAATTTTAGGTGCTCATCATATAAACTCTGGTATCTATCTACTTACTAGGTGCTCTGATCAACACCATGCTAACACTCAGTGCAAGGTTGTGTATACTGCTAGCTTTGAGTACTACAGTGTATAGCGCGGATCATCCGGATATACTCAACACATGTATTGATGCCCAACATCACAAAATTACACCGCAGTCTGTACCCAATCTTTACGGGGAGGTATGTATTTTTTTCTAATATTTCACACTTAATTGCATTTGAAATTACATTACTAGTATATGTTATGATATCAGGTACATCTTTTTATTATCTCCATGTAAGTCTCAATTTATTTTTTTAAAAGTCAAATCTGAACGCTTCTTGCAGGGACATACCAAAGCCCCCAACTGTCTTCGCTCGATTCTAACGCACAAATAAAAGTTAATAGCAATAACTGTTCTGATGATAAATAAACCTAAACCGAGAGTGCTTTGTGACCAGTGCTTTGTCCGTCCGTTCTTCTGACCGGAAAAGTAAACCTGTATCAGCACCTGTAATGTTATTCTGGTGACAATATTCTCTTTTTGTACTGTATTAATACTACTTGAAATATATACACATCTTTGGTTTAGTATCTTCAAATGTATTGATGTTCGATTGTGAAGAAAGCTTCCGTTGCATGTTGTCACTCATTCAGTATGTCATCAGACTTGCAAAAGGCAGACAACGAGTTTTCCATCGCTGCTAATCATGTATAGCTCACGTGTGGCATCAGCGTCTTTGCTCAGGGACACACCTCGTGCTCCGACTTGGATTTGAACCAGGGACTTTTCGTTTCGGAGGCAAACCTTTATGTAGTCGCACTGATATAATTAGAAATAAGGATTTCAACCTAAGCATATTAGTTTGTTAAGCAAAGCTAACCTTGTAAAGGTATCAGAATTTAATATCAGATCACATTTTTGTATTGTACATGTATTCTCATAACAGTGTGCGCCTTGGAGTGAACGAGCCTGCTGCGAGAGAAACTCGACAGAAATCTTCCATAAAAGCGAAATTTGGGTTGGCTTTACATGGAACCATTGTGGTGACGACCATGTATTATCTGATGCATGCAGGAGTTGGTTTCTGAAGGACCTGTGTTTTTATGAGTGTTCACCAAATACAGGACCTTGGATTGTTGACGTAATCATTGTTTTCTGTTATATATCAAGTTTTCAATATACTTTGGTAAGACATCCATTACAAATTATAAAACATAGCTCAGAGATAATGATTAATACATGTATGTTTAAAACTTAAAACTATAAAATCTTACTTACAAATCCCAATCAGTTGTTGAATTACTTTTTTTCTAAATGTCATTTGTATTTGGAAGGTGAATAACGCCAGTATGTGATCGCGCAGATTTGGCAAACACATTTCTTTCATATCAGTCTTCATATGCCAACATGCTCTATGTAGCTATATAGAAATTACAAGGTTACTGTTACAATGTAAATGGTCATGCCAAGGCTCTCCGAATATAATTTGAACTGTTTCTAAAAGACAGTAACCCAGTATTCTTGCTTTCAAAATTCTTTTGATCTCTTACTTGATACTTCTGAAAGGTTGTACCTTTAACGCTATGCTTCATTAAAAAGGAGGTTTGTTTAGCTGACACCACTTTATTTAAGGAAATTCATTAAAAGTGAAGGAAGGCCTAGAGGTACCTTCATATCTAGGAAAAATAGACAAACTTAAGGAATTACTTACGCCAATGAGTTTTATGAATATCACTTAAGGAATTTCCTTTAATATAAGGGAACATCTATAGAAAACTAAAAAAATCATAAAAACAAAGGGGAAACGGACCTACATGCTTTGTATCAGACGGTGCACTGATGCTTTCACTTAAAACATTTGAGTTTGTATAGAAAACATCCGTTTTCCTTTAGCGTTTCTCCAAGACCGTGATATACTAACCGGTATATCACTCACAAGTAAAATATATTTCCTAAATAAACAAGGTTTGACTCGTTGGCCAGTATGACGTCAAAATGACAGAAAACGATATTACAAGTACCTAATAAATGGCCAGTACATAGATAATACGAAGCTAAAGTCTTTTGATAGCATGTGCTTCAGGACAAAGATGCTATCGGCCAGTGGAAACAGAGGCTTCAAAAGGCTTTCCGGTCGCTATTCATCCGAGTTCGATATCAACTTAATATACTACAATGTTACTATTTATAGTAACATATTTGCCAGTGTCATTTAAAGAATAATATATGGTGGATCAGTGCCGCCCCAATAATGCAATTCTTGCCAGAAGGCAGTTATTAATTACCTAGGCGACACTGCTCAGTCATTTTCTGTTGTGTATAATACATACCTTTGCGAATTCATTAGCCATTTCTTCTCATACTTAAAGTTTTCCCATTCAACTTTAAGTGCATGTTTTCATATAAAAATATCTCCGGTAACGCACAGAAGCCGGATTTTAGCTGCAACAATCTAAACTTACATGAGTGTCCCTTGCATCCCACAAAAATACAAACAATGATCAGCTTAGTTTCTAATTCTAATTTGCTTGCAGCATCGCAAACAACTCCAATGTTTGTTCCGTGGGAGTCATTTTTGTCATGAAATGACGTCATGTTTGCGCGCTCAAATTTTCCAATGGCAATGGCAATTGTGCAATAATTGGCCCTCAGAAAAGGGACACCTACCGACACCACTTATTACAATGGCCACCGCCGAGAAATCAACTGATTCGCTATCAAAAGAGACCATTGAAAGACAAAGTGATAGAAAATATAAATTAAAGACAGTGCTACAAGATAAACATGCGTAGGTCGAATGTAAAAATAGCATCAATACGATAAACACTTCAAGGAGCGACTTTGTAGTGAGATAAACACCAACTTAAGATCAGTATCACTAAATTAACTTTATGTGTACATTAAAAGGTCTTTTCTAGTATCAGTAAATCTTGCACATTGTCTTGAACCTCGTATCAGATAAGAATTAAGGTGTGTATTTCAGACCTTAATTCAAGAATGAGCCAGGCCAGGACGTACAATCGGCTCTTGGTGGCATAACTTTCATTCTATTTAGTTTGCAACTCCTTTCAAAGTTCCTTTTTCAAGTATAAAACAAACAAGTAAATTCGATGTTATATGTTAAATGTACATTTAGGACACCAGATAGGTTTACATCCGCTATTATTAGCACTACATTTCTCTGAAGACTTACCCCAGGCAGACGGATGCCAACATACATAAAACATTGAAATAATCAACAGATATGCCGTCATATCATAATAACCTACTGAAAAGTGTAATCCAACTCTGAATGGCTTAAATAGTGTACTGTAAAGTGCATACTGCAATAATCAATTTTCATAAAAATCACAAAATGTCTTAAGTAGGCGGGGCTTATAAAGTGATATTTTCTATCAGAACTGTATCCTCACTATCTTGTGATATTAGGCCCAGTGATTATAGCTCAATTCAATTTCGTGCTCCAACCTTGACTCAATATGATATTAAAATATTTAAAAATGTTTAGTTAAAATGTATCAAACATGTTTTATAAGAATAACTTTCAAAATTGCTTCTTTTTGGTTTTTATGTATATAAAGATACAGGTGAAAAACATTTCATGCTCAAACTGAGTCAAGCTATACAGTTTCTCCGATAGCTGCATCAGTGGGTATTTCATTGGGAATCTTTCGCGAAAGTCTGACAAAACACAATTATCTAAGGTATGTGCACCCCGAATTCTCCAACTTCTGACCAAACAGCAAAAGACCCTACAGGTGAAATGTTGCAAAGATCTTTTGAAAGTGTATAAAAATGCTGATGAAAGAAGACTAAATGAGCTCTTTTCACAAGTGATGAAACGTTGATCTATCATTTCGATCTCCAAACCCGGGGAAATAATAAACAGTGGTAATCGTTATGGAAATGACAATGAAGGATTATAGCAAAACGAACTCAATCCTAAACGCTTCTATACACGACTCTCAATTCTAAAGGTCCTTCTGTGCGAATACCATATGCTCATGTCAGATCTGTTACTAGGAAGTTTTGTAGAGATAGTGTATTGAAAAAAGTGAGAAACACTTCGCCTACGAACTGACTTAAGGGGTATATGTCTTATCCACGACAACGCATTAGCAAACAAGAGTAATATTGTGCAGCAGTTTCCGCGAGACCAACAAGTCAAACAATTGCAGCACGCTCCATACTTGGTAGACCTGAGTCCATGTGACATATTTTTCTTTCCTGCTTGCTTGGCGTTGTTACAACTCTAGAAGCGCTCTTCACAGTGCTGTGTCTATCAGTACTAAAGGCAGACAACTCTGTGGCCTTCAGGTCATGGATATATCAAATGGAAAGTGCATTTCTGTTGAGGGAGAATATTTTGAAGTATTGATGTAATATTTTAAGTCTAGTTTTATATGTCTGTTCTCAAAACGTATTTAATACCCCCTCGTATACCGTCTATGATACTAGTATATCACACTCAAATTCTTTGCATAGTTTTGATAAAAATTTTAATTCGGTTTCGTTTTCAGCATTTCATTCGAATCAGAAACGAAAGATACAAATACGTACCCTTCTGTCAGAGTCAGTGCAATGCCTGGTGGGAAGCTTGCAAAAATGACTTTACATGCCATGACATTTGGGGAAAAGGATTTAATTATTCCACAGGTATGGTCCTATATATTCAGGTAATGAAGATACTTTATATGAAACTTTACAGAATTGTAGAATATGTTTGGAAAAATGTCAACTCCACGCAAGGAAACCGAATAAACTTAAAGAGGACGTGACATCAAATATTGTATGTATCTCAAAAATGTAACGCGTCCTTAAAAAAATCTAAAATACTCGTTTCAGGAATAAACACCTGTCCGACTGGAAAGATCTGCAAACCATTCACAGAAATATACCACAACAACGCCACAAATTTCTGCGAGAAGATATGGGACTATTCTTGGAAGGTTGTGCCGGATACACAGCCATGCATTAGAATCAACTTTTCAGGACGGAATCCAAACGACGATGTAACCAAGTACTATGCTGATAGGATAGTCGGCTAAACCTTTCTTTGTCACCAATTTAGTTTTCTGTTATGAATTCAAAAAGTGCAGAAAGTAAAAAATATATCTCATCTTTATTTTGTATCATTTTGTCAACTGTCTTCTTAATAACTAAATAGGTCACCGATCAGTTTAAAGTTGTTGTTGAAATTATGAATAATGAAAAAATGCCACGAAATACCCTTACAGGTAAACGATCGTAGGAGCTAGGAGCAAGGTAAAGCTTCCGCAAAATCAGGCCAAATTTTAGGGCTGCACGAGGACCGTTCAATTCAATAATTGTCGCAACTATAACCGCAAAATCGCTCAATTTCATGATGAGTTACTGCAGGAATAAGGTCCTGTGTACATAAACCCGTTTTAGACTAAGAATCAACGCTAAAACACTACCTAACGAAGTGTTTGTCTCATATGGAAACAATATTCTGTCATCTGCAACAGATGGTGAATAAACATGTTTAAACGCGAGATGTGCTCGGTTAAAGGCTTGTTGTAGTAGCTGTTGTAGGAGTGTAACGCCCGCAACAATTTTGCACTTACCCAATGCCAGTCTCAGCCTTTGAAGTATTAACTTAGTTATAATATTAGCAACGCAGTAGCTAAACATGAAATTGAAATGAGTCTAGAAAACAACTTGGAACAACTGCTTGTCAATGTGCTCAATGAAAATTGTACATGTAGTTGCCATAGGCACAGGACATTTTTTAATTATGAAACTACACTGTAGTTGATAAGGCATTAAATGTTTACTGACTCAAAGTCATATTATCGTGTAACATCTCATCATTTTACGTTGTTTATCGAAGTTATAGTTGCATGCCGATCGTGGCATTACTTTTCTTACCTAATTAATGTACACGACTAATAATTTGGGTTGCGGATCGTTATCCAATCTGTTTACGAGATAAATGTCTTAAGTGACATAGCATAGCTTTATCACTATACGTAGTATGTTTTCTACATATCAAAATGGGGTTTTAAAACATATCACCGTCAACATGTCTATGAAAATGGATTTGTTTCATAGAAACCAAAAAAGTCGATGCATTCATATACCAGTTTTGGGTCATCAGTTTTAGATTGCACGACTTTAATATTATGTCTTTTTCATCAATTTTGATTGATACATGAGTGGATTTGAACATCACGTTTGTGTTTCATCAAGAAAACAATAACCATTTCCTAGATTTTATTCGATTTCAAGATGCACGTGTTCTTATCATTTTTAGTAGTAACCATTATCGTTGAATATGGGAGTGGATTTCTGATGAATACATCATATGAATCTGGAAACTATGGATACCAATACCTCGTTGGCCTAATTATGGATGAAAAAATATCTCGCCACCAGCTGGAATCTAAGCTGAGCAACATGGAACAAGCTTATGCCGAAATAACGAAACAGCTGCAGAAAGATAGGAACAATAGACAGCAGCTAATAGACGAGAATACAAGACTGAATATAAAGCTGATGAATGTAACCGTTGATCTAAATAAAATTGAATCAAGATTTGAGAGGTTTCTTTCGGATTACAATAGCCTTAAAGGTGATTTCGAAAATCTAACTGGTTCTCACAAGAATTTGACTGACAGTACTAGAAGCCTGACTGCAACGCAGGAACTGCTTGGAGAGAAAGTTATGAATCTGACAAAAGAACAAGATCAGCTGTCAGGCAAGTACAATATTCTGCTAGAACGGTATCTGAAAGTGACGAGCCACAACCAGGATGTCTTCGTCGATAAGCAGATGTTTACTAACGAGTTGAAGTCGTATGGCAACCAATTACTTGACATGAATAATAGCATATCTTCACAGTTTGGTCAAATAAGACAACGAATGAACGAGACTGGTAAGTTCAGTGTCATAGCTGTAAACCAGTTGTATGTTGGCTTTGATGTGTGCAGCTTATTTTTAAAAATATTAAAGTTGTACATTCTTTGGAAAATTCTACTCGCAGAAGCTTTACCGTTTAGTCATAGTCACTAGATTTTGAAAATAAAAGTCGTTGCTTTTAACGTTCTATCTGCGAACATCTAGCTGCTTTAATTTTCAACAGATTTTGACAAATGCATCAATTAAACTTTACTCTTTTCTAGTATAATAATGGGAGTCTAGTACAGAGTTTGACATAAAGAAAATAGTCGTTTGCTTTCAGATCGTTTAGACCTATTTCAGCTTTAAAACTCGGTCGTGAAAAAAGATATCGTATTTGTATGGCATGATTATTCCATCACTATAAATACTTGTAAAATTGTATGCAGACATGTTCGAAATTAATGTACCTGACATGTATGTACTGTTGTTCTGGTGTTCGTAGTACAGTAAAACATTAACAACCAGATACTGAAGTATAGCAGTTTACTACAATGGTTATTGAAAAGAATGTACATATGTACTGCGAAAATAATTTTATGTAGGTGTGCATCATTTCCATTGTATGTTTTAGGTGTTCAGCTAGGATTTTCAATGCAAAAGGTCAACAAGTCGGCTTCTTATTATGCAATTATATTTACAACGGCACGTATCAATAACGATAATATGTTCAACATGTCGAGTGGAACGTTTGTTTGTAAACACCCAGGTCTGTATTTTTTTACGGTCACCATTGTTAGAGAGCCTGGTACTATAGAGTCATATTGTAGTATACACGTTAATGATATGGCCATGCAGTCAACCGTTGGGCATGCAAGTAGTACAGATGGTTTTGCTTCTGGTACAGCTTCTCTTGTGTATCACTTGAATGGCGGTGACAGGGTATATCTTTCTTACTGTGGAGGAGTGGATCACATGCACTGGGCATCAAGTTTCAGTGGATTTCTTATTGTTCCAGACTAGAAGACAAGTTCTATGACAATGACTTGAATGCGTTGACACACACTTTTTTAGTTCGATTAATAAAATCATTAGTTTAAAACAGACGTTTTGTTTTTTGTTATTGTTCTTAGTCACTGTGCTTCGTGTCAACGGCAATTATCTTTGGTTGAAATATCGACACAATCCCAAACATGATTTTGGAGTAATATTCCAGATTAGCATAATTTCATAACGGGCGTTGATAAACGTGATATAATTTGCAAGTTATGGGTCACAAGTGATGTTGAAAACATAGAAATAGTTAATGCTTTAAAAACATGTAAACTGTTACACTGAGCAAGTTTTCTCTTGTTGACAAATATGATGGATGTAATGTAAATTGGTTGGTTTTCGATTTTTGAGTAGGATTGTCAAATTTAAAGTGATTTTTACATATTTTCTCTACATTTAGTCAGAATAAAACTGCTACATATTACTTTTGCAACATTCCTTTTTCTAAGAGTATAAATCAGTAATTAATATCTTTCTTAAAATTGTGATGGTAACTTTGATGGTATCACTTAAAGAGTTACGGTTCACGAAGTATGACCTTGGGCAAAGGCACCGATGCTCACATGTGTCTCAGTCCATCCAGTTGTTAATGGGGAGCAGCCATTCTTTCCCAGCAGCGAAAACTTCAAACCAAAAGATTGTGCTAAATTTTATAAAACGGGGGTTTTAAAGGCTACAAGACAAGATTGTAAACGCGTGTCCTATATGAGCTAATGTATAAGTGACCCCAGGCAGGGTCAATTTTGATCTTTGGGTCATGATTTCAACACTCTTGGTTGAGGTCCTTAGGCAATGCTGCATGCTACATATCTATGCTCTAGGTCTTGCGGTTTCAGAGGAGAAGATTTTTTTAATATAAGCTTTTGTAAAATCAAGGTTTCAGAGGAGATGTTGTTTTATGAGTGAACGGATGTACGAAGGATGGTGAGCTAACAAGTAATACTGATAAAGACAATTTCAACCAATACCAATTAATTACCCAAGTAAGGACTATTCCCGAGCCATACTTTCTTCTCTGATCTGCGACAGGCTTCCTACATGATCCTTTTGTGCAGCTTTTCAAAAAATGTATAGGCGTTACAAGAGATTCGAGACAACTGCTGGACACCAGAAACCTCTCATCTTTCCCATCCTGCAGTGTGAAAGACTGCAGCGTACATCGTTGTTTGAGCTTTCTTACAGCCTCCTCCTCCTCTTCCACCTCCTCCTCTTCCTCCTCCTCCTCCTCCTCCACCTCCTCCTCCTCCTCCTCCTCCTCCTCCTCTAGCTCCTCCACAAAGAAGTGATGTCAAATACCTCTTCTTCTATGTTCATATATACTGCCTCCTCTTCTCTGTAGTCACATGAGGCAGTGCTTATTAGTGCACTGCAAAAATAGTACATGTGTATTGCAAATGAAATAAAGTGAAACAATAAACATTGTATGATTAATTTCATAGCAAAAATTATAAATTATGAAAATGCACTCAAGAAAGGGCATATTAATTTATACCAGGATCTATAAATCAGCAACAAACAGATTGCTCTACATCGTAACATGAGCAAAATGTTGGTGGTTTACGTACTGCACAAGTTGAATGCTATTGTCAATGGTCCATCTGCAACTATACGATACTGACAGCAGTAAGAAGGTAATCATTTGCTGACAGTTTTTCATGGTTTTTAACCGGTTCTAACATCAGGCAATAGCTAACCAGTATCATGGTTTTTAACCGGTTCTAACATCAGACAATAGCTAAGCAGTATCATGGTTTGTAACCGGTTCTAACATCAGAAAATAGCTAACCAGTATCCTGGTTTGTAACCGGTTCTAACATCAGATAATAGCTAACCAGTTTCCTGGTTTGTAACCGGCTCTAACATCAGGCAATAGCTAACCAGTATCCTGGTTTGTAACCGGTTCTAACATCATGCAATAACTAACCAGTATCCTGGTTTGTAACCGGTTCTAACATCAGGCAATAGCTAACCAGTACCCTGGTTTGAAACCGATTCTTGCATCAGGCATAAGCTAACCAGTATCCTGGTTGAAACCGGTTCTTACATCACGCAATAGCTAACTTATATCACGGTTTTTAACATTTTCTAACATCAGGCAATAGCTAACCAGAATCATGGTTTTAAACTGGTTCTAAAATCAGGCAATAGCTAACCAGTATCATGGTTTTTAGCCAGTTCTAAAGTCATACAGTTCATACAAATTCAAAGAAAATAACTAACACATTGATCGATTGATTGATTGATTGATTGATTGATTGATTGATTGATTGATTGATTGATTGACATGTCAAGGTCCGATGGAATGTATGACACATCATTCGGATCATACAACACACCTGCATCAACAAAAGAGTTTTCAAAGCTGGAATGTCATTAATACTAAGTCAATAAAGTCAACTACATCGAAATCCCCTTTAGACATTTTAGTAATTAATTTAGTGCGTAGTGACTTAGAGGGCAAGGGAATTTATAAATGATGTGAAATCGTCTGTAGCTTTGGTGTTCACGAAATGGGCGTAAATTATGTATTCATGACAAAGTTGTTGTGTAGACATGAAAATTTGGAACAGACACACCGATGGATGGACAGTGCACGAAGGTTTCTTCAAGGGCATATTAAATGCCCCCAACCTGGCTAACACAACAGCTAGTCACTGGAACAGCCCATTATTCTTTTTGTCAGTCAAATTAAGAGCCTTTAAGTGTGCTGTTTGAAAAATAATCATGTCAGTGCCTATCAACTCACGAAGTTAAGCTTTGAAAAAATGTATTCAAAAATCAGAATGCATGGTGCAGATCTATTACATTATTAGTGTCAGTGTCTGTCCTTAAAACCTCAAATACACATCAGATAAGTAAACACTGGATATGTGAACCTTTTATGAACCTGTCCCTGGTTTCGCCATGTCGGTAGTGTCCTTAGGCAAGACACAAATAATTCCACATTGCCTCTTTCTCTTCCAGGTTGATTTCATCTAGAGTGAGTCTCGAGAGCGATTAGTATAAGTTGTAAGAATTTGTTTCGCAATCGAGAAAAAATAAATTACAATGTAGTATACATAAAAAACCCTGTCCCTCTTTAGCATGCCTACAAGTGCGTATCAAGCTAAAAAATTCAAACATATATATATCGTTCCCTGAGTCAACTTTCAAACAAAGAACAGCCAGGAGTGCTGTTTTGTCACTATATCATTCACCTGAGTCAACAGAGGGATTACAATACATTGTCTGATCTACATTGTTACTCCATACGATTCAGTGAAAATATGACAGTCATTCTGACTTTGTTTCATCGAGTGCAGACAAAACGTACAGCCTCTCATGTGACCTAGTTTTTTAACAGTAGATGATCAATATCTACATTTATCTAAAGTTTCATCAACACAAACAAGGCAAATTCTCTATGACGACTAGTCTCTTAAAGTTTCATTGAAACAAAATGTAAACTTAGCTGATTTCACCAAAACAAGCATAATGATTATTCAGCCGCCAAACGAAATAAACGCCTAAAAAAGAAAAACTGGAAAGTATATTGATCCGTCTGTTTCAATTAAAAAAAATAATCCCGCTCCACTGGGGCCTCATCTCTGAAGGCTTTTTCCAAGTTACAGTCTTTGTAAGTTAAATTAAATAAGTACTACTTGATTTCTTAAGTTTCTATATAGAAGTATGTAAGAAAAGCACTACATGCCATTAAGGGCCTCATTTTATAGATTTTCCAAATTTTCCGCTGTCAGAGAATACAAAATTGATTATCTATGCCAAAGAAAATCAGATTCTGACAAGCCTTTTCAGAAATATGAAATATCATTATTTTAACAGTTCATCACCTCATTGGGGCCCCATTACTGAGGTGTAATTCTTTTTTCTGCATCCTACAGTCATACAGAACTCCGTTGTTGTAAATTATATTAAGTCAGGACTATAAGCATACATTTTAGAGAAAAGAAATTCTTAAGTTTCTTTATTTTATATTTAAGAAAATTGCTACACTCCCTTCAGCGCCTTTTAAAAAAAAAATCCATGGACAGCGCAGGGCAGGGCAGGGCAGGGCAGGGCAGGGCAGGACAGGGTGTGTATATTAGAAAGAGTGATCATTTTGTTATCAGCTTAAGAAAACTAGAATTTTTTATTTAATGTTTTAATATTTTCCTAAGTTTTAGTGGCCTTGATGAACTGTAATTGTAAAGACTCATTTACAACAGAAGACGATACAAATTATTGTTGCAAAATACGATTCACAGAAAAGTGTGCTTTGTATATGTATGAACTAAAATATATATCGAAGCTCTAGACCTCGTGGTTTCGGAGATTTTTAGTATTTTCGCTAGATAGAAGTTTAATCAAATGATCCCCTGGACACGAATGTGTGCCGAATGCATGCATATTTACAAAATTCTGTTGCCTTTAAACACTGAGTGTGACCCTGACCTTTGACACTGATTGAGGTAGGGACATGGGTCTTGATGTGCTATACATATGTGCCAAACTGTTCTAAGGTCCTTCAATGCACAACAAAGTTACGATCTTTTGGAGGATGTAATTGTAGGATATCCATACGGACATCGCAGACAAGTCGTGCGGTGCTCGCAAGGAGCTCGGACGTACCTCGTGCGATGCACGTGTGTTATTACGGCGCCCGTACGGTGTCCTGGTTTTATACCACCTTCAATCGTCAAGGATGTCGTACGGAGTTCGTACGGCGAACGTAAGGCCCTGCGGGCCCCGCACGGACATTGCAAGTTACCCGCTCGGTGTCCGTAGTATCGTACGGACATCGTACGTTGACCGTGCGACCACCCTGCGATAGTCGTGCGAGCACCGGCAAGCTCTTACGGGACTCGCAGTGTTCCAAATCCGTTCCATGTTCACGAACATGAATCAGATCACGCGTTTTGAAATTGTATGATTGAAAGCTTTAATGTGATTGAATATAATATATTTGTGGTATGCATGTTCCATTTTAAAGGTCCATTTCTAAGACAAAATCGAATTTTCTTTTAAATCTGCACTTGTAACAGGGACATACAGTTTGAAACTGGCTTCTAAAACTTTACCATAGCCGTGGAGTATTGCTGCTGCAGAAAAACAAGTTAATATTTTTTGTATTTCCTTAGATTTACCTGGGTGTTTTTGTCCTACTTTCACTTTATGGTGTGTTGTAAGCAGTCAGAGATATACGTTGCACATCATTGGAACTTTCAACTAAAATTTAATACTTAGTAATGTACAACCTATTTATAGCCTCTCTCTATGAGACCTCTGGAAAATTACAAAGATATTTGAAAACTGGAAAACCTACTTCGTTTTTGAGAAGGCAAACTATAATTTATCAGTTCTTTTGTTAAACTCAAATTTTCAACACAATATGGTCACATTTGATGCTGTATGTCATATTTTTCCTTCTGAGAAGACACCCGTTACAGTTACAGATTTAAAAGAAAATGCGATTTGGTCTTAGTAATGGACCTTCCATCAAAATCTTAATATTTTACTTCAATTAAATAATAATAGCTAATGTTCGTTATTTCCTAGTCATGTGCGGTAGTCATATCGATAAGCAATTGGCAACTAGCAACTAGCTATAAGCACAAGGCAATAAGCAATTGGCAAGTAGCAAGTGGCAAAAAAACAATTGGATTGTCCCAACTAGCGAGTAGCAATAAGCAAGTGGTAATTAGCAAGTGGCATGTCCCAACTAGCAATTAGCAATAAGCAAGTGGCAAGTAGCAAGTGGCAATTGGCATGTCGCAACTAGCAATAAGCAAGTAGCAAGTGGCAATTAGCAAGTGGCATGCCCAAACCTGCAATTAGCAATAAGCAAGTGGCAATTAGCAAGTGGCAACTAGCAAGTGCAATATCCAAAC